>VXCM01002678.1:0-202747 GCA_014773175.1 Lucifuga dentata
TAACAACCTGTCTTCTTTTATCACTTATCATTGTGTGTGTGTGTGTGTGTGTGTGTGTGCGCGTGCATGTGTTCATCTTCAAAGTATAGGAATTGGTGGTTATGGTGAGTGCTGCCATGGGGACTGGCAGATGGTTTAAACAGGGCAGACTATGTGGGGGCGCACGTTCTGACATCATCATCTCTCACACACACATACACACACACACACACACACACACACACACACACACACACACACACACACAGAGCCAAGCAGGTCACTGATCCCATGAGAAGTGTCCTATTTACTGAGTGGTTGTAGGATGGTACACCTCTCACACCCATCAAAAAAATAAAAAACAAAAAATGATTTAAACCATTAAGTTTAATCTGCATCACTATAGTGCAAATTATTTATTCAACTGATATTTTTTTACTTGATGTAAACAGAATTTTAGGACTGTGTAAATAGGTCTAAATGGTTGAAAATTGAATTGTTTTGCTTTCTTTATCTCTCATTTCTTGAACCGATTGTTCTGACAATCTAATTTACCTCCATTTCTTCTTTGTTTGCATATAGCTACTTTCTCCTTTTCTGTCAATCATCCAGATTTACGGCATCATTGTTCATCTCTCCTGCTGTAATTCCTCTCCAAACACTTAAGGTTGGACCATATTTGCCAGAACTCCTCGCTTTCTCGAGGGCTTCCCAATTTTTGCTGCCTTCCACAAAAAAAAAAAACAAACTCTCTCATCTTCCTCCCATTCCAGACTATATTCATTCTGGGGCTCTAAAATCAAACTATTTCCAGTTTACATCTGGATGACCACAGAGCTATACCACGCATGTCTCACCTTCAGCTGTCCTGACAGCAAAGACAAATGTCCACAGTAAATGTCACCAGTATGTGCAGTAAGCGTAACAACAGCATCATGGTCGGCAAAAGAAATTAATCTGCACCATGCAGGCGACACAGTGTGACCATCCAGAGTATTTTCTGTAAGGTTTAGTGAAACATGTCTGGTTTTCTAACTTGATTCTTTGTAATTAGATGCACTAACGCTGTGCCCATTCAAAACATGCCTGTTCACAAAGGGCCGGTGTTATGCTGAAAACTGCATCCCTGCCAAGAATTGCATCCCACTCATGAACAACATGGATCATATATGTAATCCAAGACAATATTTATTCCTTTGAATAAATTTGATCGAACAGTGATTATGACACTTCTTAGAGGCAATAACAATAACACCTACAGTAAGTCTATTGGGCAGCAGCGATTCAGTCCTCCGTTCTTATTTGTTATTTCTGGGAAAAAATGCATCCCTTCCTTTCTCAGACCTGAGGATTACATTCACCAGACTCACCCTGTCTCACAAAAATAACCCCAAATATATGTTTTTAATGTCATTTCATTCCTTCATCTTCGGAAAGTTATGCACACTGGGGATGCAAATCTCGGCAGAAGAGCACTTGCTGAAAAATGCATCCCCTCCTTTCTCAGCCCTGAGGAGGCTCATGCACCAAACGTCACATCCAAATCGCCCCCAAATGTGAGTTCTTATCTTGATTTCATTCCTTCATCTTTTACAGTGGGGTTGCAAATCTCGGCAGAAGTGGGGATACAATTTTCAGCAGGGATGCAGATTTCGGCACAACACCGGACTTTATGGTGTGCACCGCAGCCTGCTATAATTTTGTTTTGCATGTTCTCGTGAGCTAGCTTGGTTTGCAGTGGTCATGGAATGGAGCATATGCTGCCATGCCCGGAACATATCCTGCCACGCAGATTACTTTTTTACCAGAACAGCTCAATTCGTGAACAGCTCATCCAAACAACTTCACATGTGACACTGCACGTCCTTGGGTCCTGAGCAATAAACCTGTCGAATATCAACTTCATACAGTGGCGGGTTCTAGAGATATTGGTACCACAGACAGAGATTTCTGTCTTTATAGTTAGATGTAATTATGAGAAATGTAACAATGAGGAAAAACATAGGTTACCTTGAAGAAGACATCAGTCAGTTTAGTTCCAATGCAGTTTCTGGGTCCATTGCCAAAGGAACACAGGAAATGCTCCTGGCCTTTATTCCTGCATATGTAGACACAAAGTCACATGATTACACATACATAGCATAAAATAAATAAATATATTTTTTTTTTTAAACGTCAGTTTTCTCTGTTAATCTTCTGATGACACGACACCATATGTCTGCACTGATCCTTTCAAATGGCCTAAAATTCTGATAGAGAAAAGAAAGATTTATGTTCTGTCCAAATACTGACAAGTGTTATGTTCTGTCCAAACCTGACAAGTGAATAAACAAAATGATCAAGTGTCACCCCTGGATTTATCAAAGCAATGAGAGAAGGAAGAGAAATGCATCATTCTCCTAAACTGTGGCTAAATCAAACATGAAGCGCAGATATATTTTAGCACACACTATTATACACTACCATTTTAAAATGTAAGAATGAAGTCATGAGATGCATCAGCAACTTAACTTTTGTGAGATATTCTGCACATGTAACTATTAAGAGCTGAAGTTGCTCTCCGATAGCAAGATGTTCACTCTGAAAAAATGCCAGAACATGACGCAAATCTGGCCCACAGTGTTGAGGATATTTTGTGTTTTGTGTGGAAGATGGACAGATGGACAAACAGATGGACTGAGACTAATCTGTAGTTAAACTCCATGGCAGGATGTAAGTTTTTTTAAATAACTCCTCTGAGAAAACTTCATCAGGAAGGAAAAGACGCAAGCATAAAACATTAAGAGAAAGCGCTGTAAAAAAAAAAAAAAAANGAAAAAAAAAAAAAAAAACTGTAAAAAATTAACACATTTTACAATTGTCCAGAATCATTACATGAGTTGTAGATGATTCCAAACTCATTTAGAGAAGCTGTTCCAGAGATTATTAGGAAATTCTAGTTTGTTTCCTGATTCTCTAGAAACTGAATGCCTCATATTTGCAAAGCAGTGATTAAATCTCATGGCGGATACTTTGATGAGAAATGAGATGAGAAATATTTGAAATACTAAATACAACATCTTAAAATATTGAATAAAAAAGCAAGAACTACTTAAATGACAAGTGATTTTAAACTTTTGAGTGGTAGTGTAGTTGTTAGTTCATCAAAATAAAGATCAGGCTGATAGAATGTACCCAGTTTTCCTCTCAGCCTCTGATTGCAGAGCTGAGTATTTTTGTACTGATCTCAAGAAATCAGCTTTATTATGTTTATAACCATTGTTACGATGATTTTCTACTACTTTTTACAAGAATGCTCAAGCCACCTAGCACACAGAGCATTGCCTATATAGATTAGATTTGAATTCCATTCATTCTCTCAGCAGAATAATAACTGATGATGCACGTCACTGCTTTGCACATCTAAAAAAAACTTCAGCAAAAGTGTCACAGAGGCATTGTTGTCATCAGCAGGATGATGTTCAGGCTTAGCATCGTGTGATGATCGGAAGATGATCCCGTGACGGTCAGACGTCACGTCTCACAACCAATGAAAGACATGAATGGTTGCCAGCGGTTGTCTGTCAGAGAAGTGAAACCTTGTTCACACTTCACAGATAAATGTAGATGTGAAAAGCAGCAGTGCAGTGAGGAGGGAGACCATCTTTCACAACAACAACACACAGCATTGGCTGCATAAATATATATTTCACCTCATTTCTAATCTGGAGCTCAGTGTGATATTCTCTTCATTCTATTATAACTAACAAGCACCTCATCAGTATTTCACTGTCTAAATGAAGTTTTCTAGTCCAAGTCTCGTAATCTGTAAATTGTCTGTAGTAGTAGCAGTAATAGTGGTAATTGTAGTACTAGTAGCATTAGAAGTAGTAATATAGTAAGAAGTAGTGTTGCTGTCCTATATGTTGCAGGTCCGGGAAAAACGAGATTTCACTCCTACATTGTAAATATACTTAAGGGTTTAATAGTGCACACCTTGATTGGTGAAGCATCCTCAAATTCCCTGCTAGTTCCCACTATAGCCTATGTTGTCCTTTGATCTTTTCTCAAAAAACAAAAAAGCTATAGAAAAAAGAGGTGACTAAAACTGTTCTGAATATTATACTAATAAATAAATAATACACAAAAACACTTCGTTCTCATGATTTACTCCGAATACACCTTGTCACAGGGGCAATATCTTATACAATTACATCACAGTGCCATTTCTTGCAATTATCCATCCATCCATTTTCTATACCCATTTATCCTGTTAAGGGTCACGGGGGGGGGGGGNGCGGGGTTTACCCTGGACAGGTCGCCAGTCTGTCATGGGACTGACACATAGAGACAGACAAACTCATTCACACCTACGGGCAATTTAGAGTTTCCAGTTCACCTGACCTGCATGTCTATGGAGGTGGGAGGAAGCCGGAGCACCCGGAGGAAACCCACGCAGACACGGGGAGAACATGCAAACTCNTGGAGGTGGGAGGAAGCCGGAGCACCCGGAGGAAACCCACGCAGACACGGGGAGAACATGCAAACTCCACACAGAAAGCCCGGTTGGACTTGAACCCGGGACCTTCTTGCTGTGAGGTGACAGTGCTAACCACTGAGCCACCATGCTGCCCTCTTGCAATTATACTACCATCAAAAATACAATTATGTATATACAGGACCTTATGGAAGTGGCTAAATATACATTTAAACAACTGTATATTCAATGGTCAATTTAAAAAATAAATCTGTTGAATAAACTGTAGGAGGTGCAAGTTCTGTGAGGTTGGATGTGATCGCTTGACATTTTAGTTCAGAAATTACTCCAAATCAGAAAATATTTTACCTTTATGGCAGACCAGAAGTACACATAAAAAACCCACCGGGAGTCTCTTATGAGACATCATAAAGTGTACTCTGCTGTACATTTATTTCATAATTTTGTGAATGCCAGGGGACAAATGAAATGTCAGACATCTCCTTTGGGGATCAAGTAAGTTTCTTTTGGGTGCTACACAAGGATGAACAAATCTAAAGGTGCATGACACAACAAGGCTTTGAATCTCAGTCACAACTTGATGTGTGTTGTTGCCTTTGTTCTGTTTTTCTCTCTCTCGCTCTCTCCCCCATCGTTGCTGGAACGTTCAAGTTGATTTCCTCTAAAAATATACTTGCAAGTTGTATCCTGCCATCAGGTTTGTGAACAGCCTGATGATGAAGCGCATCTCTCCCCTCTCATCACTAATGCATCCTGTCTTCCTGAAACCTGAGCTCTGATTAAAGACAAACAGGAAGCATTAGCGGTGTGTGTGTGTGTGTATTCTGGGTTCAGTGTGTGTGAGAAAGAGTTCACGAGCGAGAGAGAGAGAGAGAGAGAGAGAGAGAGAGAGAGAGAGAGATGGAGAGAAAGAGAATGAATATTAGTGCTTTCTGTCTAATGGTTTTATGCACTAATAAGCCCATCTAGACACAGTGTGTGTGTGTGTTGTGTGTGTGTGTGAAGAGAGAGAGAAAGAGAGAGTGATGGATAGATAGAGGGAGTGATGGATAGATAGAGGGAGATAGATGGAGAGAGAGAGAGAGAGAGNGAGAGAGAGAGAGAGAGAGAGAGAGAGAGAGAGAGAGAGAGTCTTAGTAAACAGTCCGGTCTGCATTAGTCAGTATTGAATATGCTAAGTGGATCGGAGAAGTCTCTTGTGTATGTCTTACAAAAAAAAAAAAAAANAAAAAAAAAAAAAAAAGAAAAACATTATGCTGTCCATTATATTTCCAGTACTGATCAATTTTCATTTGCATAATCTACTATGAGGTCTGTTAATTGGAATACATCACATCAATTTATGGTGATTTCAATCTGATAATGGTTAAAAGACAAAACAAAAAGTAATGCATGTTTAATTTAAAAAAAAAAAAGCACACATACGTAACATGAGGTATAAAAGCTGGTCTTATACTGCCTGACACACACACACACACACACACACACAGTCTAAGTTAGCTATAAAGCTTAAAGGACCATACTGTCCATTTTGCATGTTTGAGTCTAATATATTCAATTTTCATATACATAATATTACTGACAACCATTTCCCAAAGGATAAAACCATATTTCAGCTTTCCTGATATTTTACAAAATCTCTTAATCTTTCAAAATCAAATATTCAAGCGATACACCCTCCTTAAAAATCAATGTTTTGCCTACTAATAGTTACGCAGCCTTATGAAGTCACAGTCATTTAAATTTTTTGATAAACTTGGGGCTTCTTTTGTGACTATATTTCCTGGTAGAGACATACCTTCACTTTTTGCTTTTTATTGTACCTTCAGTGCTAAAAGTACGTAACTTCGAAAAAAGCTGAATGCACATCTTGTTCACAGTGATGGATTATCTATCCCAAGAACGTTTCACGTATCAACAAGTTGATTTTAATAGCATACCAGAATGAACTGAAACCAATAGCGGTCTGGAAGGTAGGNACAAGTTGATTTTAATAGCATACCAGAATGAACTGAAACCAATAGCGGTCTGGAAGGTAGGAAAAATAAAATTAATTCACCATTCCAGTAGTATGCTTTGGAAAATGATTTTCTGTAACATGTATGAAAATTGAATATAATAGGCTCAAACATGCAAAATGGCCGGTATAGTCCTTTAAAAAGAATAATAGTGACTGATGTGATTATTGAACCTTTATTCATTGGCTAATTTATTAAAAATATAACAACACAGAAGGCCAAACCAAACTAAACTAACCATTAAATATTACTTATAATTTCCACTTCAGCAGAAGCATGGATGTCAGTATTCAATGTAGAAAGCTGAACTTCCCCCCCCCCCCCCCNCCCACACACACACACACACACCATTTATCTAAAGCCAGCAATGCAACACACTGCAGAGGCCTGGATTTTATCTCTAGTTTACTGTTTCCTATTCATTTATCTGCAGACAGAGCCTGTGTGGGCGTTCTACTGATAGGATGTTACTTCATCAGTTCTACTACTTGTTTCCTACTGGAAAAATACATACACCAGCTGACAACATCTACTGGAACAAACGCAGCAAACAATTCATGCAAGTACACACAGCACACGCTTGCACACAACAGACAATATGGTTCTGCTGTAATTGTTATCGGTGTGCATGTTATGTCATTGGACTGAAGTCATTAAATTAAACAGGCAGGCAGCAAGAATGAGAACTAGGCAACTGTCAAGGCAGACAGGAAAATGAGTCTAACGAGACAGGCAGAGAGACAGACAGGCAGAGAGCCATAGGTGGGGAGGAAGAGAAAGATGGATGGGAAGATAAATTGATATACATGATGACAATCAATCCAAAAAGCCACGGCTCTTAAAAAAAATAAATAAATAAATAAAATAAAATAAAAAAAATCACCCTCATTCACAGGAAAACATACAGATCTTCAGAGGAAATATTTTAAAAGTAACTTCAGAAATATAACTCAGATTGATGCAATAGAAGATACAAAATGTTGGTGTCGCTGTAGCTGAGTAGGTCATTATTTATACCACATGCTACAAAACATTATACTGATCTAGAAATTGAGGAATTGCAGCAGAGACAGGCCACAGACATAACGGACCAGCAAAACAAAAAATAAATACTGATATATGGCTTTTCCTTGAACCAGCAGCTGCTTAGCTTGAATGGTAAAGTCTGACCTGATGACCAGAGATAACTAGAAGGACAGTCGTTAAAATTCATGCCTCCACCAAGGCCGAACAAGCGAGACAAAAGGATTTCAGGACTTACTGCTATAGCTACTGTTAGCGTGCTACTGAATCAACATTGTTTTAGTCCAACAAATTACACCTATTGATAGTGTATAATGGGATAAATATGCCTAATTTTTTCATTGATGACGCTGTATTACTTCTGTAGAAATTGACACAAACTATCAATAATGCTCTATTTTGCAATTTTTAGAACTATTTAAGAAGAATTCCTGGATCTGGATCTGCACCAAATATTAATGCATTCTAGCCTGGGCCATGCACCGCCCTTCCTCAAAGGTTTGTCAAAATCAGCTTGTATCTTTTTGAATGATCCAGATAATAAACAAACAAACAAACAAATGTGGGTGAAAACATAAATATGATAATTATAAAAAGGTAATAATATGGCAAAAAACAAACAAAAAAAACCCAGAATGCACATTTCAGATTTTGAGCATCAGAAATGTGTCATACATCTGGCCCTTGAAAGTTTTCTACGTTATTTTTCAAGCGTATGCTTGTCTTGATTTTTCAGAGGAAATATCGCCGATGACTCATTCTTAAACCCCCATCCCATCCTGCAGCGCACCATAGATTAAAAAAAAAAAAAAAAAANGAATCCCCACTGGTAAAAAAAAAAAAGAAGGTTGTTGGGTGACTTGTTACCATGGCAGCAGCTACCTGTCTATATATTCAGACAATACATCTTTCATTGAGTGTTCTGCTGCTTTTACACACACACACACACACAACTCTGTATACTTCAAATTTCATCCATTACAAATTTCACATTACTCTCCACAAATGCATTTAAAATACAGCTGTTACAATGAAGTCATTCAAAGGAGAAAAGAATCGGAGCTTTTCAAATATAAAACACTGCAAAATATGTAAGACACCAATTACAGTATTCAGAAGGATATTTGCAATATGATCATAAACAACATCATAACTTAAACATTACATTTCTTTAATCGTGCAGATTTATCCCATGTGCAGGCATAATTTATGAGGTTTTCCTCAACTCTGGGGTACACATTTGTGTGTAACAATTTAAAAACTCATTTTCTCACCTACAGATAACCTCTTATGCTCGTTCTTGCAGCAGCAAAAAGATATAAATAAAATAACCTCTCTGTTAAATCACCTAAACAAACTGTGTTTGTTTGTGTGTGTGTGTGATGTGTGTATGTTGTGTGTTTCGATGCATTTCCTGTATCTTCAGTGATTCAAACCATCAAATCCGCTAAAAGTGGTTTCATACAATGGTTGTTTAAAGGGAAACCCCAAAACAACATTCAATTTTATTTAGAGGAATAAACACACACACACACAGCCACACACAGACACACACATCAGGATCTCCTATGACTCATTTCTGAATCCCATCTCACTTCAAGTGGCATCATTGGAGGAGAAAGCAGCTTCTCCCCCACCCTGTATTAGCGCGCACACACACACATACACAGAGGGAATCCCTATTGGTAAAGAAGGTGTCAGGTGACCAGTTACCATGGCAGCAGCTACCTACATACATACATTCATAGATTTTTTTTCTTCCCAGCTGATATGGCTTCTGAATGAATGAGCATGACTGAATGAATGAGAGCAAACAGGTGAATGGGCAAATGGATGAATGAAAACAGGTGGCGGAGTGGATGAATTAGTGCAGGAACCAGGTCAGGTTTCATAACAGCAGAGCAGGTGGCAGAAAGAGAGTCAACTGCTGATCCCTAATATGTGCATCTTATTCTGCAGCTCCGAGCGTCCAATTGGTGTCTCTAATGCAAGTTTCATAACCAATACATGCAGCAAAGAAGAATCGAGCTGGATTACAGTGTTCAGGCTTTGTGGAGACTCAGAGGTCACAGCTCTGTCCGCCCGTCCACAAGACCTCACAAGAACAAATGTTCTTTTCATAATGTTTTTTCTGAAATATTAACAATTTTACAAGGAAGAAATTCATCATATTGTTAGAATATGCTGACCCACGTATATTGATGTTTATTTACTCTCATAATTCCTCCATTATTCATATTGTTGAATATAGATGAATTACTTCCAATGTTTTTTTTGGTTTTTTTTGTGGTCCTATTCTATTCTGTCACATTTAATCCTCTCTTTTTTCCACAAGATCAATCCTTGAGAATAATATTCTTAATCTTACTGCATTCTGGATGTGATCTGATTTGAATCAGATTTCAAACCATTTGTAAATCTGAGTTGATTTGTCCAGACTTCATAAAATAAATCTGATTTCACTATAGATACGCCTGATGACAGTTTTAACTGAACTTAAATACTACATGAGCAGCTGAAGTGTTTATGCTGTACACAGCGCATATATACTGCATTAACAAATGACTTTATTTGTGCTTATGTGACTGATGATGGGAAAAACACAAGAAAACCAAACAGGAAGGACGATGAGTGGCACATTTTAAAACCAGAAGTCATCTGCAGTTTCTCTGAATTTCCTCCCTTCCTCACCTCCTGCTCCTTCACATGTCCCATTATTTGTTTCAGTATCATTTAAATTCATCCATCATCTTTCCATTATCATATCTGTCCATCAGTCATCAGTACAACCCATGCATGCATCAACACAGACTCATTCGTCATCATTAGTTTGTCTTCCTTCTTATGTATTCCTTCTCTTCTAAAAGTCACAGTCCTTTTAAAAATAACACTGTTCAATGTAATATTTTGCTGTTTTTAAGGAAAATGGCTTTTTTATGATGCATTTCCTCAACTCTTAATGTTAACTCCTGCACCAAAAACTTCCTCCCTCTTGCTTCTTTTCATGGTTTGTGTTCACGTTTGTCTGTGTGTGTGTTTGTTAAATATGGGTTAAACGGGAATCTAGTTTGGCAAACATCCACGTTAGCAAAACACACACACACGCACAGAGGTACATGCACAGTGTACAGTACATATGCACATTGATGTATTTTTTTGATTTATTTCTATTCATGTTTGCTTTTTCCTGATTACTTTTCTTTTGAATAATTAGATTTTTGTCTTTCCTTTCATTGTTTTGCTCTTCTGTCTTTAACCCTTGGTGCTACAGTACAGGAAACGCCCCATGAGCTTTAAAAACAGGCAGACAGGCAGACAGACAGATCTATAGCTGTCTCACAGTGATGATGCAACACCCTCACCTTCCGCTCCATCTCTCTGGCAGGAACTTTTCTGGCTGTTGGAACACTTCCGGGTCGCGGTGGATGGCGTGGCTGATATAGACTGCACCATGACCTTTTGGGACATTAAACCCTAACAGAGTGGTGTCCTACACGCACACGTACATGCACACGCACACGCACACACACACACACACACGTTTGAATGCTTTAATTCTATTTTTGCGTATCAATTTTTGTATTTTAAAGGAAGATTAGCGATTAGAGATAGGAAGATTAGCGACCGCTAAGACAGGAACGAATGGGAAGCCATAAACAATAAAGACACACACACACATGGCTGCATATTTTTGTTTCACCTGACAGAACTTCGACTTTTTTCCACCTGAGAATGAATACTAACAAGCTCTCATTTTCCTCACACCTACACATGCATAAACATCTCTTACATGCTGCATTTCCCTCTCGTTTTTCCATTTATTAGCCATGTAGTCTTAGCTGGAAAAGGGATAATGGTAATTTTTTCTGGTTGTGTTTGTTCAAAAATGATATGTAAATTTACTGGTGCAAAATATTTCACAAACTATAAGGTGCTACATAATGATGTAACAATTAAAACTCAATTTGATATAAGACCGTTATGGTGGAGTGTGTGAGACTGTGGTAGCATTTGCATTTTGAATTTATTTTAAACTTTATAAAAGTACATATTTGATACTTCAGGATGAAACAGTGGTTTCTGGTGTCTTAGCAGCATATATGACACAAACCAAAAGCACAAAAGTTAAAAATATAACGCAAACAACCATTCAATATGGTATAAACTGTTCATCTCAAAACTCAACCGCTTCAGCACTGCTGTTACAAACAAATATCAAAGTAGTGCCTCACAAATAAGCCACCAACTCTACGAAAAAAAAAACAAAACCCAGAAAAACCTCTTGGCATGGAAGTGTGTATACATTCACACTTTGACTGGCTCATGTCACAAAACAAGAGAAGTCTGTTGGAGCTGCTGGCATCTGCTGAGTATCTTCTTCTTCTTTTCCTTTCGGCTTTCCCTTCAGGGGTCACCACAGCAAATCATCTGCCTCCATCTAACCCTATCCTCTGCCTCCTCTTCTCTCACACCAACTAACTTCATGTCCTCTTTCACTACATCCATAAATCTCCTCTTTGGTCTTCCTCTAGGCCTCCTGCCTGGCAGTTCCAACCTCAGCATCCTTCTACCGATATGTTCACTATCCCTCCTCTGTACATGTCCAAACCATCTCAGTCTGGCCTCTCTGACTTTATCTCCAAAACATCTAACATGCGCTGTCCCTCTGATGTACTCGTTCCTGATCCTATCCATCCTCGTCACTCCCAAAGAGAACCTCAGCATTTTAGTCTCTGCTACCTCTAGCTCTGCCTCCTGTCTTTTCCTCAGTGCCAAGATGCGAATCATTCCTATGAGTATCTATTAACGCAAAATGTTACTGACGTCCAAATGGAACAGAAGTATGGGACCAGTTCGGCTATATTCATCTAAAAAAGATCAAGATCTCATTCAAATTAAAAGGCAATAACAATTAAACTTAAAAAGAATTTCATCATGAAACCATATTATATGTGAATATTTTGCCACAATAAAAGAATTCCCATCAATTTAAATTGTTTTTGAGTCGTAAAAAAAATTTCCATTATCTGGCATACCACTAGGGGGCACTCCAAGTACCACCAATGGTACTCATATTACAGTTTGAGAACCACTGCCTTAATCTAAATATGACACAGCAATCTAACAATGTCTTAAATTAATCAAGAATTGATTAGATTGATTGACAGTATTTCCCATCAGCCTCTTTTTTTTTTAACCTGCTCATCAAAATCAGTGTAACTGTTAAAAAAAACAACAACAAAATTTCTCTTTTTTAGCCTTTGAAACAATATTCAGACAGTCATGGGAGATTAAAACTCTTCACTGAAAGCAAAACTGAATAAACCAGACCATCTATTATTTGAATTCTATCATGCTTCTGTTCTGAAATTCTCTAAAACCAAAATGCAATTATCCAAATGTTGATCCTGTGGAGACTGTCAGGAATTGAACTGTGTTGGTGCATTTCCTAGCAATGACAAATGACTTTCGGCTGGCCTTAACAGCATCACCAACACATCTGACGTCCCCAGGGCAGCAGAGCCGATCAATCACAGAGACGGATCGATGACTCTGATTGGGCTGTTGCGTAAGCCTGTTTGATGATGTCACAAAGATCAACAATACCCAGTGCAGAAGGAGGAGGAGGAGACGCTCTGATCACGATCATCAGGGTGAGCAGCCAACCAATCAAAAGATGGGACTCGGGGATTCTATTGGCTGACAATGCTGCTGTTACAACCAGCAGAATCAGAATAACTACATTCACTTTAATGAAAGAAAATGCATTTTTTTAGGATATTATACTGAATATGAATTATCAAAAGATGCTTGTAGCTTAGAATATAACTACATAGAAAAGATATTCAAATTAGCATCTGGCTAATTTGTGGCATATGTGCTAATTTGTGGCTGTGTATCTGCTTTTGCGATTTACTGCAAAATACTTAATGTGGCAAGAGGAAGTCTCAAAAACCATGAAGACATATGCTGAATATATGAAACAGCATGAAGAAAGAGGAACAGCGGCAGATTCTCATTACGTCTGACTAAATGACATAAGAGGATATTTGTTGAAGATCACAAACTACATCCTGAAAAATTAATTAACATATGCTGGTACAGTAATTGTTCAATATATCATATTTTAGAGTAGGGATGTTCAATTGTGCTCAGTTTCTGTAAATATACAGAGTACCTGGAGTGCTACAGCGAGGAGACTTTATACTACAGTAAATTGTCTCCATCTAGAGGAAAAGACTTCAAAACACAGAACAAAACTCCAGCCTGCATCACTTTTTGAAGACAAGTAGAAAAAATATCTAAGAAGTGCAATAATAACCAACACAAATCCATATAAAGTTTAAATTTCTAATAGTTATGAGACATTTCACACAGGAGGGTTGAGTAACAGGCTTTGGTGAGTAGGAATTACGTTAAATTTAAGCCTAAACCATCATTAACATTCCTTGTTTTTTTCCCTGTGTTCATTTTTCAGCCTTGTTAAAACATCTGTGTAATAATCTTCGATAAACTCAGTCACAACCTAAATATCTGACAGAGCGTCTTCTCTATATGTCCTGTGCAGTCACTGTAAAGATCTTCTGAGTGATAACCCACAGAGCAAACTTATTGCAATATTAGCCAATTATGCACTTTAATCTGCTCTTATCTTGACAAAAATCCCTTTCTTGTTGTGTTTCCTAGCATTTCTTTCCTAAATAATTAGTCCATGATCACTCCTCACTTTTTGCTGCTTTGTTAGTAATCCACAGCTTGGCAGCTTCTTTTTTGTAATATTAAAATGCTCTGGATAACAGCAACTGCTCCAGGAAAACATTGGAGGACTTTTCATATGATGACCAAATGTGAACATTGTGCAATGATTAACTTTCACATATACATCCATTATATGTACATTTAGATTTCAATCAGTAAACACATTAAACTGCTGGGTCATGTGCCGATTTGTTCAGATTTCCAACCAGCTGAATAAGTGTTATGATGACGAGGTCCAACAATAAGACTAGATGTGTTAAAGACAGCACCCTATATGAGGTAATAAGAAAACAGCTGACTGTTACACTCCTTCAGTGAAACATGAAGCAGGGTGCTAATTGGCGTGAGGTGAACAGTCCTACCTGATCAGCTATTCTGCGTCCACCAATGAAGGGAGGCCACAGCCTCTGCACCTCCAGCAGTACATTGTGCAGGTAGCCGGTGTCTGACATTGCTTGCCGACGGACCTCTTCCTACAAATTGAAGAAGTGAGAGTATTTAGGTTTTGATACCTTTAATTAAATCTGCAAAAAAGAGATTAAGAAGGGATTTCCTTTAGAAATGACTTATCAATTGTCACATGGAATCGCCAAATTCACCTGGAAGAAACCATGTTATCATGTGAACCATGTGAAGTTGCATCAAAATCAAGGTCAATCATTCCTTTTTTTTATTGTCTTCTTGAACTATTGACGATACCTGTTCATTCCCACTGAGGACCAGCGTGAAGGAGGTGAGCAGCGATGCCAGGGCTTTGGGGATCAGAGCCGAGATAAAGAGCAGGAGATGCTGGGAGGCAGAATTGGAGTCAGGCAGCGGCAAAGACCCGAGAGAGCCGACAAAACTAGAGGGAGCCGGAGAGATGGAGAGGTGAGAACAACAGTGAAACAAATGAGAGCATTTCCCTGACCAACAGTCCCAAACTGCAAATTTACTGCTGTCCTATCTCTCTTTGCTCTGTATGTGTGAGACCTTGACAGAGAGAGACAGAGAGAGAGAGAGAGAGAGAGAGAGAGAGGTATATATAGTACTTTTTTCTCACCCGTGTGTGTCATTCTGCAACTTGTCTTTGATAATTTCCATCAGTTTGTCTCGGGCTTCCAGAGCTGTGCAGAAACCTGATGACCACAGAGGGATCTTCACATTCACAGGAGCAGAGATGAGACCTGAGGAGGCAAATATATAAAGCAAATATATGAAGATGATAAAATATACACAGAATTTCAAAAAAAACAAAACAAAACAAACAAACAAAAAAAAACAACACAATTTTGTATTTCTAGGCATTACATTTCGAGCTGGTCTGTCTCACAATACACAGCTACTGCTGCTACTGTTATTAAGAAACATTATCGCTGACCATTTTGAAGTGAAATCTTATCCTTTAGCTTGGTTTCTTCCTCCATGTGAAAACAATGTTATCCGAACTGCTTTGGCACTGAGAGGCTTAAAAATGAGAGGAATGCCCTTTAACCAAAGAAACTATTAGTGTAACGATGTTACAGGACGACAGCAACACCTTATTATATCTTTGTCCTGGCAGATTCAACCAATTTGCACTTTTATGTGACAGTTACAGAAATAAGGGCATGAGTGTGCCATCCAGGTATTTATGTGGGTAATTCCACCTTTCAAGGAAACCAACAAGGTTTTCCGTATAACCGGTGAATTATCTTACATACCCCTACGTTAATATTTAGGATCATAACAGTAACATAACAGTATCTTTGCAATGCTATAAACTCATAAAAGCATAATGTGGCATTTTATTGCTTTCTTTAATCATGTTGCAATTGGAATGGAGAGTTTGAGCCAAATACACTTTGTTAGTCTCAATATAGAAATTTGTCTTGGACCTGCAAAAGGACATATGATTCTATTCATATCACAACATCAAATAACATGCGGATTGACTTTAGGATTGAAAGGGATGGAATTTCAATTGGATGGGACTGTCAACAACAAATTCACAGAATTGGCAGTATAAACGAAATAACCTGAAGAAAATGTTACTCCTATCTCTACATTCATGTATGTCACGTTATCTTAGTCTGATCTGAGTCTTTATCTGTGTGTTCTTACCATGCCAGTGCTGCGTGCAGAGATCTGTGATTTCCTGGAAAAGTTCTGGCTGCTCCTCTGCTCGTACATTAAGAAACAGGCCTAACACCAACTCTGTGCCCAGACACTTGAACACGGAGTATACACACTCTGGCTGCCCACTACACAAACACACACACAGGTTGACAACACACACATAAGGAAGCTGGAATCCTGTAAAATGACACATGCTGGTTTGTCACGTGAGAGAACAAATATAAAGTATTACTTGACAGAGAGGTCCTTTAGGCAGCGCTCACACACACTGTGGAAACAAAGAAAACACACAAACTACTTTAGTTTCAAAAGCATCTTTTTGAAATGATGAATTGATGCTTTTTTTTTTTTTTTTTTACNTTTTTTTTTTTTTTTTTTTACAAACACAGACTATTCAACATCGTCAAATATTTTTCAGTAGAATTGCATATTAGTTCCTCATTTCTCAGGAACCAGCATAGAATGTAGTCCTTTTAAGAAAGTTTCCTCATTGGCTCATTCTGTGAAATGGAGACTTTCCTGTTCTACATTTGCAGGAAGTTTGCTGTCACTTTTGATAAAGAAACATGGCACATCAGTTCCTTCTTTTTTGAACAAACTCAACAATATTTCAAAGATCTGACACAAAAAAATCTGGAAATTGTTATTATCACTTCATCACTTCTCAAATAGACTAATGACTAATAGACTAAATAGATAATGGCTGATTTTGAGGGCTCAGTAAAACTTTTCTCTCCTTTTTACAAATCATTTAAAATGAATCTGTTTGGGTATTAACTAGAAAAAAAAAAGGACAAAAAAGAAGGATTCCACAGGTCCTGGCTACTTGTTAGTTTAGATTTTATTTTAAAGTATTGATGTTAATTTTTAAAGATCACAATTAGCATATGGTTTAAATCATTTTTAAAAGCATACCATTCATTTCCCACTCATTTCCTGTTTTAACATTTCTGTTTTAGTTGATTGTGTTTGTGTCACAATCTTTTATTTTCAAAAATACTTTACTGTAAAGCAGTATATGACTAAAGTTTTATTGTTTTATTATTGTTATATTATTTATACATACAGTATTAATACAGATTTGTTGCACAGGGTTTGTGGTTCTTGCTCAAGAAACCTTTGACACAGATGGGCACATCTGGATTATTGCAGCAATAGGGGCTTTAAAGTTGCATCACAAATGTCCTTGAAAACACGCTTTCTGTCATCATGGACGTCCAATAAAAAAGTGGCTCTAAATACATAAAAAAAGAAAGGAGAACAGGCTCCTTAAGCCCTTTCAAAATTTAGGAATCGAACTCCCGGCCTGACTTGAGGAGACCATATGACTCCTCAGGTTATTACAAAAAAATAAAATAAAATAAATAATAATAATACCACAAAACAACAGCAAAATAAAATTCCCATGACAGCAACAAGAAAGTAAAATATGGTTAAATGCTAAAGAACTTATTTTTCTACCTGGTAATATAATCGTTCCAAGATTCTAAACAAGCTCCTGTAAACAGGCTGTGCAGAGACAGACGGAGAAGACATGCTTCCTCACCTGAAAAACACATACATACATACATACATACACACATACATATGTTACCTATGTTTTCATAAGAAGAGCTAAGTTTCACCTAAATTGTAATTGTTGTGATCTTGAACAGAATAGCATAAGAGTCTTGCAAGTAGTTAATTTATTACCAGTAATTGGCTTATTTTCTTAAATGTTTTAATAGCTTGTGCATTTGTGCATGAATATGTCCGTGTGTGTGTGTGTGTGTGTGTGTGTGTGTGTGTGTGTGTGTGTGTGTGTGTGTGGCTGTTACCATTTGTGGTGACAATGGTGTCTCCGTACATGTTGGTCATCAAATCAGTCGGATCCTTCAGAAACACGCCGGACTTCTCTGAAACACATGCCACATAACATTTTTTTCTGTTTTCACAAACATGCACCCCCATCCCCCACCCCAGGCATCGTCACAGGTCTTTCCCATGACAGATCAGCCTATAATCCTGGGGGTGAACACAGTATGTGAGTACAGTACTTCGATACAGAGACAATTAAACAACTGAACCAAGTCAAGCTGGGTTACTATAAATTAAAAAAATATATTTTGTCTTTATTTCTATGGGGGCCAAATTCCCTTATACCCATGGTATACATTATAAACTCCATTACTATGATGGTCGACTGATAACATAGTTTGGTTAAAGAGTTTAGACTTAACAGCAGTTTTGACATAGACAATTTATAGACATACACAGATGTTAATTATGGGATATATGTGCTATTTATACTTGAAATGCCTTGATAATACAACACCTACAGAACCACCTAGACGCACACAAGCAAGCACTAACACATTAGTGCATCATAACAGAGTTTTTACAATTTAGAAAGCTACTATAAAATTAAAACTAATTAACATGGTAAATTACATCAATCATGCATTTTACACTGCTGCTCTTTACCTTAGGCGTGCACAAACACACAAACAATATTTTGCCTCTCATATGAACACACTGGCGTACACACACATACCACAGAGCAGCTCCCTCATGCCCTGCACGGAGCAGATGAAGGCGGTGGGTCTGTTCAGCAGGCGGCATTGAAACAATCTGCCCTGGTGTTTGTCTATCCTCTGCCGGTAGAAGCACACCGGGTCCCGGTAAAAATCCAAAGACTTATCCCCGAGTAACGACACACCCGCATTTCCCGGTAGTTTAGACATTTGAGGCGCAGGTTGACCCCGATTTTTAAGGTGAAATCAATCAGGTGTTTAATAAAGATCTTTGGCGCTGAATCAGGGAATCCAAAATGTTTTTAGACTGAGCCCCGATTCAAGGCTGAGTCCTCCTGTCACCTGTTCATCCGGTCAGTCTGTGAGTCTCTACGGGTCAAAACCTGTCAAATTCTTGCTAACTCATTGTTCAACGTTTTCCCGAAGGTAAGTACCCACTACAACAAACACTGATGCGTTCATTCTATCGGAATACCCAGCATTTCTACCTATTTCAGTTTGTCAAAAGCAGAAAGTAAATTTACACAAATTCTGTACTGAAGTACAATTTTGAGATACTTGAACTTTACTTAAGCACTTCAATTTTGTGTGTCTTTAACTTTATTTCGATATTTCTGATCAAAGCCAGTGAAAACGAACAAATTAATTTCCACTTGGAAACGGAAAGCTCAAATACACGTGGAGCACCTGAAGGCATCGTGAATTCTTCCTGCTGTATAGCAGATGAAACCCCGCCCACTTCACAGGTGACTCAAAACACAAAACTGAAACTCAACACGTACCTTTTAGAAGTTACTTTTAATGGTTAATGTAACGATACACTACTTTTTTTTTTTTTCATCAGCCTTAACCTTGTATTTTTAGAAGTTTATTGTCACCACTCTCCCTGTTTTCCCCTTTTGTGTTTTTTGGCATGATGGTTTCTTGTTAGTTGTTATTATGGTTTATGTCTTATTTCTTTGTAAAACGTCTTTAAATATCTAGAAAAGCGCTCTCTAAATAAAATGTATTATTATTATTATTATTATTATTATTATTATAAAAACGCCAAATGAAGAATACTTGTTTTTTCTTTTTCTTACATTATAACAAACAACAAATACCACAAGAGGGCAGTATCAACGCATTTTCTTTCTTTCTTTCTTTCTTTCTCTATCTCTCTCTCTCTCTCTCTCTCTCTCTCTCTCTTTCCCTCTCTCTCTCACCAACCGGTAGCTCTTAATGGTCAGACGCTCTGGACATGCGTCAGGGTTTATGGCTGGAATATGAGACTCATTAGCACCCAAGGGCGCTGCTGGATCGGGGGACCGAGGTGAAGAGCCCGGATCAGGTGAGTCTGTGAAGTTAATGAGGAAAAGTTTGTTTTGTCAGAGAAAAAGAAGGTTTGCAAAAGCTAAAAAGAACCAAGTAGGTGTGAAGTCAGTTAAACTCAGTCATGCTTCTCTGTTTAGAGTTTCTAGAATAAATTAAGATACTCAGGCACTTAATTAGGTTATTGACATTATAATGACAATTTTTTTAAAAAAAAGTAAGAAAAGCGAAAATTGAGTCATTTTCACTCATAAATACATCGTCATTATCATCAGGGATACGTGGGGTATTAGCTGTCTCTCATGCAGTCATGTTATGCAATTTGCTGCTTTTTACCAGCCACAAGTGTTAATTGATTCTCATTCTTAGCTGGTTTCATAATAGGCACAGTTGCATGGTCAGTAAAGATAGATAACAGATAATAAATTCAAACAAAAAACTCAAAACTTGTGAAAGTTCTGATTTTTTTTTTTTTTTCCAACTGTCATGTATTTTACTAATTATTAAATTATCATTTGGTCATATTTCATCTGTGTGGTCACTCATTGCTAAATAAGGGTATGACCATTGAACTCCATCTTACAAGGCAATTATAAAAGCTCATTTCTATAAATGATATGTATACATTTTAAATCATCAGTACTTACTAGAGGAGTTTTTTTTCCCCATTTGTACCAGGAGTGATTTAAAGTAAACCAGTAAAATTTAATGAAATGAAACCTAGCCACCTGAAGAAATCGTAGTTTTACATTCATGGGAGAGGACATATACTGTATATGCATTGCTTTGATTTTTTTGGAAATTATGGTAAAATCATAAATCGATATAGTTATAACAGCAAAAGAAATCTGAGAAAAAAAAATCAGAAATTAAATCTGACAAGACTTTTCCTGTACAGACTAAAAGAAAACTATTATTTTTTTAAAGACTGAAAACCATAAGAAAACCATAAGTAAAGTTATAGCTATAGTGCCTTTAAGTTTTTACCTGAAACCCAGAATTTCAGAAAAACAGAAACCTCATATGCCACTCAGGAATCATGAGAAGCAAACTCACAGCAAACCACTCACCTTTGCTCAGCAAGATCTCGTTATGTCATGTTTTACGACAACAATATCTCCTGACTTTGATATGTGTCTATCTCGGACTATGGATGTGTCGACATAGCTTTAAATGTAATAGCAGCGATGTGGGGACACACCCAGGTTCACCTTGGCCCATAACTCCCTGGTATACTCCTGCCTGCAAGGTTTGTGTTGTGACCTGCTGAGCCGCCAACAAAAAGATTCGAGAAAGGTAGTTTCACCTTTCACACCTCCAGTAAAGTCTCATAGCTGTCAACTTCACGGAAAGGTCTGCTGAGTTGTTCAATTACTGTGAACACAGTGAGCTGATTACTGGCATTTCACTGTAGACATGCTGCTGTTTCTCCTTCTTTGTTATTTTATTACACTTGGTCCATTATTGCGGGAACGTGATGTTAGCCAACTCGCCTTTCTGACCACAATACACACCCTAATACCGGATGCAAACAGACATCCATGTGCACACATTTACGCACACAAAAGGCATGTATTGATATTGGAGATGCATTACATTCAGCTGAGAGCAGAAAGCTGCTTTTCAGTGGAATGGCTGGAATTCAGTGACCTAAAATTAAAGTGATGAGGAATTTCAAACGTTTTCACACTCAAAGAAACAGCTGTCGGATTTGTCAGTGGGCCAAACTCCTTTTGTCAAAATGGAACAGTCACATTGTCTAAAACAGTGGTTCTCAATCCTGGAGTCCTCAGTTAGGTCAGATGTGTTCAGTTGATGAAGAGTTGGTGCTTGCCAGATCTTGATTGGCTAAACAGGCCTGATTTCAGGTGTGAGTAGAGCAGGGAGAGATGGGGAATATGCAGAGCGGTGGTACTCCAGAACCAAGATTGAGAAACAGATTAAATGACAGAGCTCTACTCTTTGCTTCTGAAACCCTGAAATATGTACAGCTCAAACATGACCAGTGTCAGAAACTGTTCTCAGATATGAACGTCTGAAGCCGAATCATCCAGGTGAAACAAACTGGTGCAGAAAGATTGTGTTTGCACTTGCATATCCTGTCAAATTAAGGTGAAACATTATCCAAGTCGCTAATAAAAAGCTGATATTGGGGATTAGCTTCAGTCTGTGTCTTTACAAACAGTTAACTTCTTGTCCGTCTACTGTCGTCCGCTGCGCTGTCCTTATTAGCCACTCTCTGTGGACATTTAGCCTTCAGCCTAATTTTAGTTTCTCTGTACCAATGCCAACTCATTAGCCTGATTCCCAGGACCAGTCAGGCCTTATTCATTATGTGTAACTCCACCTAATCTTAAGCATCATATCTGTCATACTTTGTGTTATTAACAGAGATAACATATCATTTGGGCAGTAGTGCAAATTTAACACATCAACATGCTGTTATAATCATGACTTGGTCCTAACTCTGTACATTAGGGATTTATGTTTTTAAAGGTTAACTCCCCTTGAAATCCAGAAATATTACATCGTTTTCTCACCTTTCTGTATTTCTAAAGAGGAAAATGCGTACTTTATCATTATTAATTTTGAGTTGCATGTTGCATGACATCATGCTGTGCTTCCTGCCAATCACCAAATATCCAGAGAAAGGAATGGAAGTCATGTCTCCTCCAAAGAATCAAAAACAACATAACATATCCCAAAACTCTGATATATATATATACATACACTCTTTTGGGCAGTATTTAATTTTGAAATAGTTTTGATACTGTTCAGCAAGTCCATACAGCATACGCTAATCTCTGGAAATGTAAGCAAGATATACATCATAATACTAAGATTTACATGGTGATAAGTGTCTCATACCTTTTGGCTTTGATTCTGTCAGCCATCACCTCAGGTACAGATTCTATATTTCTATGAACATTTGAGTGCTTCTGACAGCCCCTTTCCAACTGTGAATTTGGGGGGCCTGCAACCAATAAAATTAGTAACTTTCCAAACCAGGCCAACTGACAGTCACACACATTTCATACTTCAATTAGCCAGATGTGTTTGTTGAGGGAAAGCGGGTACAGTTTAATTTGTCTCTTGAGCTTTCTTCATATAACTTCTTTTATCGCTGCTGTACAATCCAGTGTTACGTCATGAATCCCTTTGAGGAGAGAAAGTGTGTGCTGTTATCCCCTTTTATATGATTCATTGAGATCACAAAGACACACACCGTTAACAAGCCCTCCCCTCTCTAAAACAGCAAGCTTTTAGTTGAACACCAAGAGCAGACTGAGTTCCTAAGTTTCTCAAATCAGACTTGCCTATCAGACTAGATTATCAGTGTAAAGTCTGAGGCACACTATTTACTGAATTCAAAAGCTGCTGTAGACCAGAGGGAGTTTTTTTGTTTGTTTTTTTTTTTTTTNTTTTTTTTTTTTTTTGTTTTTTGTTTTACTGACATGTAGTACATAACAGCCAACCATAGCTGCTTTTGCAAGATGTTCAAGTACAGAGAGTCCAGATATCTGAGGTTGAGGCTGTGATAGCATTAACACTGAACCTTTTCTTTTCTGAAACTTTTTTCTGTCTTGCCTTGTACGAACACACATTGGGTTTCTCTTAAACATTATTCTGGGGCACTGCAGCATACACAGGATGTAGGATGTACCGTAATTCATCTAAGCAGCAACATGGCAGAAAATACAAAAAAAAAAAAAAAAANAAAAAAAAAAAAAAAAAATGAAGAAATGAAAAAAATGAAGAAACCAATTCCTCCGTAGCTCCATAAAATAGATAATAATCAGCGTACATATGCTGTGCATAAAAAAAATGGAATACGAGCCAAAGCTTACGTATGCTTGCTTGTACAGCTCACTTTATTAATTTAACTATTCTCACTTAATGCAGCTAAAATTAAATTTCAGGCTTGTGTTGGCAATTGTTCATTAGTTAGCCTGAGTATTTCCAGCCAGAGAAAGCAGGTTTATAACAGCTATGTTATAACCACACATTTGTTGTCCAACAAATTGCTCTATGAAAAATGTTGTAAACAGGATAGAATTTAATTTTTCTTTGCCAAGTACTTGAGACAAATGAAGAATTTAACTCAGTGCTACTACAAGATTTTTGCACAATGTAAATGGGAATCAAAGTGATGCGCATGTTTATCTTTTGCTGATGAGCAAAATTCAAAGCATATCATCATTTTTTGTTGAGTAACTGGAACATTTTCAGCCCTACAGTACATTGAAGTTTTATTAGAATATGCAGGAGATTAGGTACGGTATGTTGCAAAGGAGGCCATGTAAAACATAGAATTAGATATTATGCATGCTTTTCTGAATTAATGCAGGGGAGGCTCTTTGCACATTTTTTTGATTTACAGTATTCTTTGCAAATGGGTCTAAAATCTGTCTGGAAAGGTGTTAGTTTTGTTTCTGGTTGGTGTAAAATCTTTTCCCTTCGCATACTGTGGGCAAGATTTCCCAGCAAAGTGTGTATAACAGGAGTTATTGATGCAGACAGTGGTGCCATGAGACACTGGAAAACTTATCAGCCCCGACCAAACCAATGAGGAAACATACAGTGGATAATGGTCCTTGGTAGATCCTTTATTTCCATCTCTTTTATCCCATATGAGAAAAAAATACAAATGACACTGTACTGTGTGTGTCTTTATGGACTTGTGTGCTTTTGTGTGTTTTATTTCACTTTATTCTGTCAATCACCTTTTCTTTACCCCTATCATCCAGTAAGCTGGCACCCTTATTATTACTCACCCAGCAATGCTCAATTACCCACTCACAACTCATTACCCTCAGTCACAAAAAGCATGCTCATCTGCACGAGAATCGCATTTTGCTCCAGTCGTGTGCAGCAGGATAACGTGTGATTTGGAGCTTCTCCGTGAGCATGTGGAAAAATCACCACTGGAGAAAATTGGAGAAAGTTTTGAATAATCAGTAATTATGGGTGACACTACTGATTTGTCGATGTATTGGGTTTTGTCCAACATTATTGAAGCATTACAGCAGGAGGAATAATTTCTTTGCAGAGCTGGACTTGAGATGTAAAATTGATTCATGGCGTTTTGAGAATACTGTATCTGCATTTGTTCATAAACTGTTGATGACTGAAACTAACCACTGAACATTTACATCCTGCACTGTCCACTGTTTTTGGCCTCTTTAATACCCTGCATTAAAGTGCAATCTCTGTATCTGGGGATGTTATTATACTGACATGTTGGAATTTACATTTATACCTTGCATTAAAAAGCAAAAGATAGAGTAAAAATATAGAAAGAAACTAAATAAATATGTTTGATGGAACCACTTTATGAGAATGGTAAACAATAAATCTGAATTGTTGATGGCTTAAAGGACCACACCGGCGACTTTGCATGTTTAAGCCCAATAAATACTACCCGCATACACACTACGTTACTTTATAAAACATGAAACCATATTTTTTTGTTGTATATACTGGGCTCAAATATGCAAAATAGAACTGTCCTTTAAGATGTTTTTAATTGATAACAAGTTTCAGCAGCAGACTCTTGATGCCTAAATTGTAATGGCTGTCTCACTGGATTTGGTTTGATTCTCTGGGGCCATGAAGGAGTGGCTAAGAGATCTGTTCGGTTTGAAAGATGAGAGCATGTCTGATACATAATGAGTATATTCATAAACCAAAATTCTGAAAGTAATATATTGCCAGTAAAGTTTTCTGAGGACCTGAGTGACATGGTCTCATTTTTTTGGTCCTGGTTGAAACATGTGCACCTGCATTCATTTTAGTTGGAAGTCTTATAGAAAGGGAGCCAGACTAACACACTCTACTGTAATCTACTGTAAATGACCTCTCACTACATTAGAACCTGATTTGAGATAATGAGCTAATTCTCTTCAGACTTTGCCTGACAAAATCTGTCATTACTGTGACTATTCCAGGCTGATAGCAAAGTCATCTGCTCACTTGAACTCAAGGTACAGCTGCTGTCACTGCAGAATTGCCCTGCACTTACTTTCCATTTGTGTGTTCCTGAAGTAATTTACCTTGGGAGTGCAGCTTTAGTGCAGCAAGAAAATTGCAAGTGTTTCTAATAAACAAGGCTTGTCTAAATTTGGAATTTATTAGCACTGAAATAATTAGTTTTGATCTCATTTTAGCCAAATATCAAGGACCAATACCCAGTACTTGCTGCAATGCCGCCCACAAAGCAACTTATATACTTGTAAAGAAAATTCTAAGGCTGAAGATATCAGATTCCCACCCACACTGTGTGATGGATGTGATGCAAGGAGTGCTGAGTATCATGGATTTAGACAAAGATTTTGAAAATAAAACAAGAACCTCTAATGCTTTAAATCTCTTTTTTCCACAGAGGCTTCTAGTGACATGCAGTCTAACTGCTCTTTCCACTGCAGCTGTAAGAATTTAATGTGCATTGGTTACAGCTGAAAGTTTAGTGTTACATATTTAAAATGCAAGCTTTTCCAACCATTCTCTCTTTGTGTGTGTAAGTGTGTGTGTGTGTGGTGGATTGGGGGTATTTATTGGCTTTGATTGTCATCCCTAACCAGTTGGTTCTTGAGCAGCCTTCACAAGTTTGCTGTTTCTCCAATTCTTCTGTGTCCTGCTGATAACGTTACTGTAGAATGACTAGAATGAAGCCTCCTTTGTTCTCTCTCTCTCTCTCTCTCTCTCTCTCTGTGTGTGTGTGTGTGTGNCTCTCTCTCTCTCTCTCTCTCTCTCTCTCTCTCTCTCTCTGTGTGTGTGTGTGTGTATGTGTGTGTGTGTGCGCTGCCTTTAGCCATCTAACCAGGAGAATGGAGCACATATAACTGGATGCTAATCATACTAATCGGTATTCATCAAAGGCTTGCTTAAGGCTTACTTAACGTTAAGTACACATAGGCCTGGGCGATAAATCGATTTTATTGATGAATTCGATTTTATGTTTTGGCACGATATGTAAAATGGCTGAGTGATAAAATCAAGATTTTTTTTTTTTAAAGACTAATGTCTAACTATTTTTAAAGGTGGAAATGCTCCATCAAACAAGCCCGTTTTGTGCACGTTAATCAATCGTCCATTATGTTCGTTGATAGCACGCCACAAAACTTTCAGCAGGTCGGTCGTGCTGTTAGGATGCCAACAAACACTTCGACTCTGACTCTTTTTTTTTTGTTTGTTTGTTTTTTTAGAAAACCTTACAATTTTATTTAAAAGTATCATTATTTGTTTTCATTATTTTAATAAAGAAAATATTTATTTGAATTATGGCTTGATCAGTTTTTTTTTTNAAAAAAAAAAAAAAATTGAGACTTTATTTTTAGGCTCTATTGCCCAGCCCTAACTACACACAAGCTTCTCTGCTTCTATGAATCAATAGATCAGTTGGAGTTGTTTCAGAACTAGTATGGCTCCTGTTCAGACCACAAACAAAGCACTCCAGAGTTTCTTTGGAACTGGGCCATCTCCTGAAACAGGTCCCAGTGCGTTTCTTTGGTGCGATTGCTGTGTTCAGACTTGTCAAACCAGCCACACCAAACAGGGAAATGAACCCTGGTCCGATTGAACTGGGCCAAACCACTTAAGTGCGCCCTAAAAGTCTTGAGTCTTAACTACTCAAATATGAACAATTACAGTGCTAGTACAGGGCGGTACGTTTGCATGGTGCTTCTCAATCTCCATGGCAATGAGACCAGAGGCACCTCCTCCACACACAAACACACAAATATGCACACATTTATAAGCACCCACTACACACATTTCAGCCTTCTCATAGTCTGAGGTGTGAGATTTTGTGAGAATTATTTATTTCCCACCTGACAAGAAAACTGAGCGTTAAAAGGATTTTATTTGCTGCTTTTGTTGTATCATCAAAATGCAGTGGTCACAACACACAACAGATTAATAAAATTAAGATTGTTTAGAATTTTTAGATATTTGTTAGATTACAAATTGTCTTACACTTTACATGTCCTACATCTTATATGTAAACCTACATTGTTTGAAGTACCAGGTAATTTTGGAATGTCAGAGAAGATTTTCTTCTTCCCTAATTTCTTTGTGCTGCCTGACAAGATTTAAGAATACTGAAAATCATATTTTTAAAATAGTTTCAAGCCATGAACATATAAATCTGGTTGTGTGAAGCTGTAGGAAGTGATTTTTAAGACACGGACGGCAAAACAAACTTGCATGTAACTGCTATAACTTTACTTTTAGGATAAAAAAGGATAGGACCAAGAGATACCTACATTTTTCCAAAATTATTTTTGACATCACATGACAGGAATGTAAATTTTATCTGAAACAAACAGTATAAATCATGTGTGCAGCATGGTGGAACAGGAAGTTTCCCAGATGGAAAGCAAGCTCTTAATTACAGCAAAACATCAGATGACTCAATTCTCCTACATCATCTGTCTGCCTGTTTGTTTGTTTGTCTATCAATTAGTCTCAGCCTGTCTGTCTGTCTGTCTGTCTGTCTGTCTGTCTGTCGGATTTATTGCCATTTACTTAAAAATTAAACCTACATCTGTTTTTGGCTACTAGGTGGCAGAACAAGTGGCATAATCCATAATCCTGGTATATTAAGCCCTTATAAAATAGTTATGGGTAGCTTGTTGGCAACAGTTGGCTACTTTGCAAATATAAGAAACCACGCAGTCATTATTCTTTGTCTCCACCAACTCTTATTGCAGCTTTTTTAATGGAAACAACTGGTTACTGGAAACAGGGTTGAAATAAGAGGCTAAGACTCAATATGCAGTAAATATGTAACTGCAAAATCTACAATGAGCTAAAATGATCTCTACAAATGCTGCAGAGTTTCTACAGCGTTTAGTGATGATTTTCTTTAGACATTACACAGTTATTTGATTCAGTGTTAGTACAAAAAAAAAATGATGAATGCAGTAAAAGGCGCTGTAGCTGATGATGCAAGGATGATGATGATGAAGAAAGTCAGCAAAGTTGACAGCAGTGGGCACACGCTACAAATTCATGTCACCTTTTGCACAAACACCAGAGTGAAAAAAAAGGATAAAATCAAAAGAAAGTGAATAATTTATTAATAGTTACGTGAAGTAAAAAGAATGAACTGATCTATCAGATGAACTGATCTATCAGATTCTTTCTCTCTCTCTCTCTCTCTCTCTCTCTCTCTTTCTCTTTCTCTCTCTCGAGCCATTTTGCTTTCCCCAAACTTTGTTCTGTCCAGTTCATGTCAGACCAATGTGAAATAGACACGCTGAGCTGTGAAAACACACCTCCCTCAATGAACATCAGACTCTCTCTCTCTCTCTCTCTCTCTTTCCCTCTCTCCCTCCCTTTTTTTTCCCTTTCATTGAAATTCAGATTGAGCAAATATTGTCTCATTCCTTGGAGCCTGATGTGTTAGTGAACGAGAGAGCAACGAGTGGGAGAGTGGGTAGTGCTATGTGTTTTTTTTGTTTTGTTTGGTTTGGTTTTTTTGTCCTCTGATGATTTGTGTTTGTGTGTGTACATGTTGTGTGTGTGGTGTGTGATGCTGATTACAATTCCATGGATCATTTACGTTGTGAACAGTAAGCATAACTGAAAACTACATGTTTGTCTATGCCACAGAATTAGAAAAAAAGGGGATGTAATACAAAATACAGTCCATCCTGTGGCTGGATTCTCTTCAGCCAAACAAAATAATTTATTGTAATATCTCTCTCTCTCTCTCTCTGCTCGGCTTCTCAAGGAAGTGTAAGCAAATCCACAAAGTTTCTCATCACGGCAATTTTTAACAGTTTTGATGATGAAATCAAGGAACAAAGTGAGGTCAAGCATTTAAAAAAACTCAGTGGCATGTAGTAATGTTGTTTGAATGAGTCAGACATGTCATTTAAATAAAGTTTATAAGCTGCAGAGGGGAAACCACTGACTAGCTGACATGCAGACATACAGTAAGTGGTATCTGACTACAAGAAGTGGGTATTGTCATCAGGATGTCAGCTGATGATATTGACCCTATAGTGTGATAACGCCGACAGCCGTCATAAACAGGCAGAGATGGAGCAGATGTTGATAGGTGCTCAAGGCTGATAAGGTCTCTAAAACAGCTCTCATCCTAAAGAACAGATATAAAAGACACTTTGCTTGCTTACTCCAAATGACTGCAAGTATATAATAAGTCCTGACATTTTCAAAATGATTTGATGTCATACTGATCCATCCCAACCAAAATACACTCAAATCTCTCAGAGCGGAGCTTCATGCGTATGTCTTGTGTGCTTTTATTAAGAGCAAACTGCAGCTTTCAAAAAGGAAAATAAAGAATTAACTTCAAATGTCTTGAGTCAGGTATTGAGGACAAAGTCACTTTTAGCCCCTGGAAAGCGTAGAGCTTGAAAAAGCAATGAAATCTGCACGGTGCGAGGCAGAAGTGAGCAGAAATGTTTTAACAATGATTTACAATGTTTATACTGAAAGTACAGGTATGTTATCTTTTTCTTTTATTACCTGGTTTACAAGGATTACGCAGGACAGAAACCATCTGTCTGGCCTCCCCAAATCCAAAAACTTCAATATTTTCTCAGAGACATCCGCAGGTTGTGAAAGGCTCAGCTGATGTTATACAGTCAGACACACAGACACAACCTCATTTAACCTTGTTGTGTCTTTCCAAGGCATAACTAACAGGCAAATAGAAACCAAAAAAACAGACTCCAAAACAGCTAAAGCTATCTTACACTGCTATTGTCTAACTGTAGAATGAGACAGGTGTACATCTCTCATAATTCATATCTTCAAGTAACGTTTAAAAACATTTGGAGTTTACTGCTCACCGGTATTTTCTTATTCTTTTGGATCCAGAAAGCCCACATTTGGGCAACAGAATGGAGCAAAAGTGGGATAAGAAAGCGGCGACCATCACAAGGAGAGGCAAATCATCCACCATTCATACAAGCATGCCCCCAAATATGTCTTTTAAACCCCATTTCTGTCTGTGGAATTCCAAATGTGTATAATTTTTAACCTTCAGAAATGGACAACAATACAAATTGTATTCAGATGGCCCTTCAACTGGAGGAAACAGGATCCCATAGTCCCAAATTTTGCTCAAGTGTCCTCGAGCCAGGTACTGAATCTTCAGCCTGAGAGGTGTTATCCAGTGGCTTTTGAAATTTGACCTTCCTTGTAGGGTAATTAAAGAGTTTCTCCTCTGGAAAACACAAAAGCATGATATTATTATTGCATTGCAAAGATAAGCTGGTGGAATTTGGCAGAGACAGTTGTTGATGTTTGAGTTAGAAATATAGTTAGATACTGTAGTTATTGTTAGAAATATCAAACTTTTTCAAGCAATGATTGAGGTTATTTAAAGCACAAATGTTGTATTTTTGGTGTCTTAAGTCACAAAGTGGAAACAATGTAAATTCAAGCCTGTTTATACCCACAAGCCAGCTGCTATTTTTGGAAGAAATGTAGACTGTTGCATCATGTGTGTGTATGTGTGTGTCTGTGTGTGTGTGTGTGTGTCCACAGGGCCAGAGCGTGGGGTGATGAGGACTCTCTTCCGCTGACCTCCATGCAGACGACCAGTAATGGCCACAGCATCACCTCAACAGTAAGTCTTCAAGAGCCAAACTTCAATATTTTGACAATATAAATTTGAGCTGTAGAGTTTGTCAAAAAAAAAAAAAAAAAAANTTTTTTTTTTTTTTTTTTTTTACTTTTAGTAAACAGTATGGTGGCAAACAAAGATCACAGCTTAGGGCGTTTTCACACCAACTAGTCATAAAACACTGTCATTATTTACTCCCAGTTTTGGACCAGAGCATACAAGCTACAGGATCTTAAAATGCCCTTATTCATTGCTACATCAAAAGCCTAATAGCTCATTTTAAATTATTTAAAAAAAATCTATTTACTGCTTGTTAACAACATGTTAATCTCAGCATTGTGGACATTTACAAAATAAATTTAAATTCATTGTTATTTTAAACATTGATGGACTTATTTTAAGTCTTGTGTTCTATTTAACTTCTCATTTCAATGACAAATGACTATTAATTGCTAATTCATCACTGGGACTTTCTCATTAATTTAGGTGACATGTCCTCTAGATGTGGCAGGAAAACCCTCAAAATGCAACAAATGACAACTCATTATGATGATTTAATAAGGAGCAAACATGTGTTGCATGTTTAAGGTTATTAATTTTTAATTTTATTAAGATTGTGAATGTTAATTTAAGGTTGTTCTTAAGGTTGTTTTTTTTTTTTTTNTTTTTTTTTTTTTTCACCTGTACTACTTGCCTTCATATGTATTGTTTATACACCATACCATTTATATGGTTATCAGTCTGATAAAATGAAATGAAACATTTTCACCATAAAATGGTGCTCTTGTTCACGAGTTCACACCTGTTCACACCTCATGTATAGGAGCTATTATATTTTGTTGCTTTCTGGTCTTAAAATCAATCTTGCTTGCTTCATTCTGTTGACTATTTTGAAGATATTTAAAGGAAATTATATATTTGTTGCACAAATGGTTAAATAACCATGTACAATTAAATTCCACACTGTTTGAGGAATCAGTGGGCATCATGATCAATGGGCATCAATGATCTTACACACTTAAGTTCTACTCCTGATTGCTGTTGTTGCAAAATTACAGTACTCTTATTAATATTCTATCACATTATATTCTGCAAACTTAAACAACTGCAAAACGTGTGATAAACTCAAGTTCCAAAATGCTGAGAGACATATTTGTGGCTTGTGTGCAGTTTGTTGGATGACATCTTAAACACAGGACAACAACAACAGCAACAACAGCAACAGGAGGAGGAGGAGGAGGAGGAGCAAGTCCTGAACTCACCAGAGAAGATTGTTCTCATCATCTTTCTCTCCATCATCATCATCATGACAGTGTTTGGAAACCTGCTGGTCATGGTGGCGCTCTGCAAGGACAGACATCTACGGTAGGTTCTCTTTTTCTCTGTTTGAAGGAGTAAAGTGTGAAACAAGATGGGGTTTCTGTGTAGCTGACTGAATCCTTAGACACACACCCTAAACGTAATACAGCCATGTGACCACACTAACCTGTTTGTCTCCTGGGTTTGCATTTGAATACAATGCCTTTTGGCAGCCTGCTCAAAAATATCAGATGTCAGAGTGTCCTTAAATGCACTTTTTCAAGGAGCGTTTTCAAAAACGTTTTCTCTTTGCAGCTGCAATGATAATAGCATAACTTTGACATAAATGCAGGCAAAATAAAGGCAATTACACTTCATCATGGTGGAGTACCCCTCAAGCTCATTTTAAGCCTCAAAGTTTGACTGAAATTAATGGAAACCAAAGGCCGCCTTGAAGGTAAGCAACAGATTTAAAAAGTCATGGCTGGGTTTGAAAAGTGGTTGACATTAAATTTTAATGACAAGAGCATGACAAAAACAGAGCCAGGGTTATGGATTTGTTTTTTGGGTTTTTTTTTTTTTTTGNTTTTTTTTTTTTTTTGTTGTTGTTTTTCTTTTTTTTTCTGGAAATAGTAGTGTTCCAAAAATGCCACATAAGCATAAAAAAGGCAGCATTTTACCAACCGCAGCAATGTTTTCGCATGATATTGTGTTTTCTTTTGTTGTCCCAGTCCCAACATGTTTCTGTGAAATCTGCATTTCAAATTACATATGGCTGATTACAGCGGTTTTGTTTAAAGAGAAGACCATCAACATCAAAAAATTTAGACCACATTTTGGTCATACCAAGCCAAATCTACAGCACATTCCGAACATTTTCAGACACTTTCACTTTTGTCTTATTTGGTCTGAAATTGACTGAATTTTATATTTTTTTCCATTAGTCTACACATGGTGCTTCATGGTAGGAAAGCAAAGATACGTGCTGTCAGTGTGGAGTGTTGTGGGTTGATAAAGAAAATGAGTGAATTTGTAGTTTGTGGCTGTGGGTCATCAAGGTGAGGAGGAAGTGAAAGCATCTAAAACCTTTCTGTACTGCAACATGCTAACAGTTTACAGAGATCACACAATACATGTTATACAGATGGTCAGTGACAAGCACAAAAATGGGAAATGTATGTTTCCAAAAATGGATGTAGAGCATATTGGAATAAAACCCTCAAATGTCAACGCACTCAGTCCTGAAAAAAAGCTGCTGGACCGACTGCTCCTGAAACATTCCATGGCTGTCCTGAAAATCTAAATCAAAGTTTAAAAAAAGTTTTCTTATAACCCTGTTTTTGATGTAAAACCTGATCTACAGTTGACATCTTTTATAATATTTTCAATGGTTCTCATGTGAGTTAAAACTCTTGTCAGTTTTATTTATTAATGTTAATTAAAGCACTGATACATAACTTACAAAGTTACATCATATTTGTGACAGTGTGCTTATTCTTGGGCAGATATTAAAGATATTAAAATCATGCCATAATTGGAGAAGAATAATATTCTCTCCTCTCCTCTCCTCTCCTCTCCTCTCCTCTCAGGAAAAAGAAGACAAATTACTTCATAGTGTCCCTGGCATTTGCTGACTTGCTGGTTGCACTGGTTGTGATGCCATTCGCGGCGATTGAGCTGACCACCAGCCAGTGGCATTATGGGAAAATTTTCTGCCTGGTCCGGACATCTTTGGACGTCCTTTTGACCACAGCATCCATCCTTCACCTTTGCTGCATTGCACTGGACAGGTTTGGTATTTGATAAATTGCCTCTTTTTAATGGTGTGTGTATCAAATTTTAAAATTTAAATTATATATTTAAGTGTAGTATTGCTTCAAAAACCGTTAGGTGTGGGTGTGTCTGTAATTCTAGGTATTATGCTATCTGCTGCCAGCCGCTGGTGTATCGACACAAGATGACTCCGGTCAGAGTTGCAGTGATGCTGTGTGGCTGCTGGCTCATCCCCACCTTCATCTCCTTCCTGCCCATCATGCAAAGCTGGAATGCCATCGGCATTGAGGACATTGTAAGTCCTCAATATCTAAGCTTAGAAACCAGTGCCGACATTTCTCAAACAGCATTTTATTTATTTTTTTGTGGATAGTTTGAGTATTTAATTTGGTCCAAAATTCACTGACCTAAATATCCTCGTGTGTCAATGTATTCAAATAATACTATTATCCTACATTACAAGTTGTGCTCTAAGTGTGATTAAATGAATTATATTACATGAATTATAGCGACTTGGCTGTTCCTCCAGAAATATCTTCATGTAAATATACAATTGACCTACTTAAGTGATTAAATAATGACCTCAGTTCCTCAAGCCCAAAAGTATATTATGGTAATGCAACAAGCTGAAATCTTTTTCTATGCACTGCTGATATAATATGAATCTCACACATTTCTTTTTGAATTTTATTGTTTTATTATTAAATGTAAAACCACTGACAGACCAAAAAATGAAAATATACACAAGTGCAGGACAGTACAACGTGTCAAATTTGTGTCCCAGTACACAGTATAATGTAATTTACAATCACACATCACCATATGGATTTTAATAATTTATTTATGAATTCTGATAAGAAGTCGTGAGATTTTAATAAGAAGGCTGTCATTGGATATCCACATTCTTCAGGCCCTTCAGACCTCATCATACACTTTTGCTACTGAGTGACTTTGAACCTGTCTAAAGTGTACATGATCCATTTAACATGCAGTATGATTGTGTAACAAAACAAACTACATCATTTATAAAATATATATATATATATATATATATTTCAAATAGCTAACAGACTGAACAGATCATGCGTCACCCTCAACGGCCTTAAGAAAAGCTCTTTTTTCCCCCCCTTGCTGGAAGTACAGCATAAACCCTTCCAGCTCAATATTCTCTGTTTGTAATAACATTTTGAATCCCTTGAACAATGACACGTTAATACAGTGATCACAAAACAATTTCAGTCCCTACGGAGGCTTTTGTTGCTGTGAGCAGCGACGCCACTCCAACGAGCCTTTTCTGCTAGCTTGGAAATGTTTTGGCGCGTTCAGTGCTGCGGGCTCCCAGAGGGTAGACAGGGACAGAGGAGTTCATTCAGCGCAACTCAATGAAAGACCGGCTATTACCTCTGCCTGCATGAAAACAACATCTTTTGTTTCAAAAGGCTGATATTTTATGGTGAAAAGCCCGACAATAGATTTTCAAAGTGTTAATTACCCTTAGCCACATTTTTAATATTATATCTTCACGGGCGTCACTTTGTGTTGAAAAGTGGTGGGAGCATAAGGGCTCAGATGAAAAAACATTTTTTAAATGGTCTTCAACATATGCGATTTTAGGCAATGTAANGGGCTCAGATGAAAAAACATTTTTTAAATGGTCTTCAACATATGCGATTTTAGGCAATGTAATGGGATACTGGTATGAGGTCAGAGTAGATAATTACGGCAGGAAAAAAAAATGCATAATGGCGCATCAAAAGGGTATAGCCTAGGCTACTACAGAGTCGATAATACGAAAATACTCGCATAAAATGCACAACGTCAACTGCACAAGTAACAGTCATCCATACGCATCACATAAAATCCTTTTTATTTTTTTAATCTTAACTTACTTTTTTTTGGACAAAGCACATTTGTTTCTTCTATATTTACATTGCATTGTATGTATTCTTATTGTGCAAATAAACCTTTCTTAAAATGTTGTAATTTGTTAGTTAACATTTCTTGGTGCAGGCTATTTTTTCAGAACATTTTTAACAAATTATACTTTTAAAAAGTGATGGGGACAAAATTGGCCATTTCAAAAAGTGGTGGAGACATGTCCCCAGCATCCCCAGTGTAAATGACACCTATGTATATCCTTAAACTGTATATCTTAAACTGAAAAGACATATGGCATTTTTGCTTTTTCTTGAACTGGTTCTCAGTTCCTCATTGTTCAGCTCAACTTACAAAAACACATTTTTTGCTTGTTTTCTTCGGCCCCTTTCTCAATTGGACATTTGACTGTGAAGAAAACTGTACATGCTGTAATACTAAATTCCGGTTGCATTCCTGCTCTCCCCTAAAAAGGAATTGTTTGAAACTGTTACAAAGCCATGAAGTCAGAGCTCTCTGACTCTACATACTGTACGTAAAAAGCAACATAAGCAACTTAGGTCCCTGTGATCACCAAGGGGCCCCTACCAAGTGTTTGGTTTAGGTGTCCAAAAATAGATTTTTGATGGTATCAGTAATTAAAACTCTCTATCAGTCATTTTAAGAGGGTTTTAATTTCTAACACCATCAGAATGATTTACTTGAAAGATTACATTCTCAATCTCTATTTCGGATCGTACAGACCATACAGGCTCATTATGTGAGTACTGCATCAGCATTATTTACAGCTGGGATCTTTAGAGGCTCTGTACAGGATATCCGTATCTGTCGTATCTGTCTAAACACACCATTTATTATGTGTGGTGTGTTTAGAAAATTTAATTATATGGAAATATCTGTTAACTTTGCATCCAAACATACAAATTAGTCTGTCATAATTTTGTTGTGGCAGGGCAAGTTCAAAATCTGCTTAGGGCCCCTGACAGAGCCAGCCCTGCATGAAGCGATGAGGTGATCCTTTAACTCTGATACAAGTTAAAGGAAATGACACATCTGTTTGGTTTCATAAAAGAATGAGACTCTGCAATCCTGGTGGTTTGGAGAGAGATCACAGTCTTCAACACCAATTGAAGATTGACAGGTTTGTTGATCAACAACTAAATCGTGATGGGAACGTGCAACAAGGGTCGCTAGTTTAGCATCATTTGTTCTGCAAAAGCAAATGTCATATCACTTTTACCATCCCAGCATTTAGCTTATATTAACTCTTTGCTGTTGGATTTCTGCTCATGTTAGCTAGTTTACTCATCTCTGTTGGGAAAATAATGTCATGGTGAAACGACATCAACTTGTGTCATTCACTAATAAGTAAAAACTAGCTAACATTGACAATCGAGTTCTTAAATGGGAATTATTTAAACGAATGGCACAGCACATGTCAATAGATGTCATTGATTACTTCCTTATCATCATGTTATTTACTTGTCATCTGTTTTTTTTTGTGTGTGTCTTGCGTCTCTGGTAGATTGAAGAGAGGCGAGCATTGGCAGGAGGCTCAAATGACACCAGCTGTGTGTTTCTGGTTAATCGGCCGTACGCCCTGATCTGCTCCACTGTGGCCTTCTATGTCCCACTGGCCCTCATGGTCCTGGCCTACCAACGCATCTACGTCACCGCCATGACCCATGCCCGGCAGATTGAGACATTACAGCGTGCCGGTTCTGCCCCTGTCTCCGGCTCGGCTCCAATCACCACAACCACGAGGGCCTCCACTGCCTCAGATCCATCCGAGCACTACCGCCTAAAGACACCGGCGGGTTCCGCCTCATCAGAGCACCATCCCGTAGCTTCCAGCCGGATGCGTGTGGAGACCAAGGCAGCAAAGACACTGGCGATTATCATGGGCTGTTTCTGCCTATGTTGGGCGCCATTCTTCATCACAAACGTGGTGGACCCCTTTATTCATTACTCAGTGCCCTGGCAGCTGTGGACAGCCTGGCTGTGGCTTGGATACATTAACTCAGGGTTGAATCCCTTTTTGTACGCCTTCCTTAACCGGGCGTTTCGGAGGGCGTTTCTGGTGATACTCTGCTGTGGGGACGAGCGGTACGCGCGGCAGGGGAGTTACTCCTATGGACACACCCACAGAGCGTGCTCAGCTGTTACGGTCAATGGGACGTCTGTGGCATTGAGGTAAATGCACAGTATGTCTGGTATGATTGACAAGAGCTGCATGTGTGTGTGGGAGGAAATGGCTACAAGTGAGAAAATGTATGTGGGAGAATCTGCTTCTGTATATGTTATTGAATGTGTTTGTGTCCAACTGTCCCTTCTGTTAAAGGACTATACTGTCCATTTTGCCTAATATATATTATAGCCTAATATATTCAATTTTCATACATGTAATGTTCCTGGCAATCATTTCCCAAAGCGTACTACTGGAATGGTGAATTTAAAAAAAAAATTCCTACCTTCCAGACCGCCATCAGTTCATTCTGATACGCTATTAAAATCAACTTGTTGATACTTGAAACGTTGTTGGGATAGGTAATCCATCATCAAACAACACGTGTATTCAGATTTTTTTTCATAATACATAATATTAATACATAATACATAATTTTAGCGTTTAAGCGCAATAAAAAGTGTGGAGTGAATGTATGTCTCCACCGGGGAATATAGTCCCAAAAGAAGATCTGCATTTATTGAAAAATTTAAACAACTTTGACTTTATAAGGCTGTTTAACTATTAGCAGTAGAAAAATCGATTTTAATGGTGGGTGTATCGCTTGAATATTTGATTTTGAAAGATTAAGAGATTTTGCAAAATGTCAGGAAAGCTGAAATACGGTTTTATCCTTTGGATAATGGTTGTCAGTAACATAACATGTATGCAAATTGAATTGAATCAAACATGTAAAATGGCTGGTATGGTTCTTTAAGAGTCCATCAGAGAAGAAGTTGTCATCAAAGCCCCAGGCAGGAAATCAGGTTAATTTGTCTCCTTCTGCAGACGGGGACAGATCTACACCACCTTTCTAAATGTGTTTGTTTTTTTTTTTTTTTTTTNTTTTTTTTTTTTTTTTATTTACGTCTTTGTTGTACCTCTGTGGAATCAGTAAGAAGATGATAGATTTAATCATCATCATCATCTAATTTAAACAATGAATGTGACATGAGACGTGTAAAATGAATTTAATACACAGTGAACACAGTTAGCTGAATGACTTTGCAGCATAGGGTGTGAGGCTCGCATATAAGGGGAGGCAAATTCCTCCTGCACCATTTCCCAGCAGGAAAACTGATCTAAAAATGGGTTAATGATAAAATCCAGAATTTATTGAATTTGTTTTTGTGGTATAAATAGTATGTTTTTGAATTGATGCAATTGTACAAAGGTTTTTTTTTTTTTTTTTTGTTTTTTTTGACAACCCAGTGTGTATCAGTTTGGCTGTTACTTATTGGGGGTTATCAAGAAAATATAATTTGAGGCCTTTGAAATAGATGTTCTCAGCTCAGTAAGCCATGTTTATCTCTCATTTCAATTTATGGTTGTTCTTTTTCACTTTAGGGTATGCGAGTGGGATACTTCTCTAATCTACTTTATAATTTAATTAAAGATTGGATAGATACAAAAGTTAGATTATTGAAGGTGATGTTGAAGAAAATGTCTAAGGGATCACGGGTGTGTTTCTGTAGCTGAAGTTAAAGTTATGTCACTATTTAATTTATTTTACTGTCCAATATGAAGAGCCCTCAGTTGGTAAGGCTGGAAATGAGCTGCGGGAGAGAAGAGGCTTCACTTCAAAATGGAAAGCTGACACCTACGCGCTCTAACAGAATATTCACTGTGTCACTGTTACAGTTATGAGTCACAGCGAGATCTTTGTTGACAGAGTAGTGAGCTTTCTGATTGAAGAGATGCTGAAACAGTGATAGATTTCAGGAGGGATGGATGGATTTAAGTTTCCAAAAATCATCTTTATTATGGCGTGAATCATTTTATTTGCATGATAATATACAATAGCTTGATGGTGTTGCATTGGTGCCGCTTTTAAATATGGAGGGTTGCTGTTGACGTTAATGGTAGTGATTTAGTGTTTGTGTTCTCAGCCCCTTTGAGTGGAGAGGATGATGGAGGAGGTGACCTCCTTATGTCTGCACTGTTTAACTTTTAACAAAAGCACTTCACTGCTGGAGAGAAGCACACAAAGTCAAGCATGCACACACACACAGAATGTACACACACACACACACACATAAACACAGTGGAAATAATTGCATATGAAACATGGAAAAGCACAGGCATGTGCGTGAACTACTGAACTATTTTTTAAAAAAGAAACTTGTATACATATGCAAATGTAATGTGTGTGTGTTTGTGTGTTTGTTGGTATTGCGGGGACAGAAAATTTACAGTCACATAGGGACCAAACAAACAGTCCCAACAACATTAACCACTTATATCAGGGATGGGAAACTGGTGGCCTGTGAGCCAGATACTGCCCACACCTTTGGTCTATCAGGCCCTTGGATGACTTCTCAATTAATAAAAATGAAAATTATTTTAAAAAAAAATGTTTTCCTTTGTTATTACCACCACCCATCAGCAAAGGGTGCTCGGTCATTACTGATGTGGTATTTACTACCATCCATTCCATGGTGGTAAAACTTTCAGTGAGAGAATAAGATCGGGTCAGGTCCGGGGGGGTCATGTCCCAGAAAATCTCCCTTATTTTTTATTTTATTTAATGTGTGGCCCTTTGACCGTGAGAATTAAATTTTATTGGCCCCCATCCTCATCAAAGTTGCCCATCCCTTNTGTGGCCCTTTGACCGTGAGAATTAAATTTTATTGGCCCCCATCCTCATCAAAGTTGCCCATCCCTTTATATTATGGTTTAATCTTGGTTTTCAGGTTGGTTATCTTTAGGCCAGTGTAAGGGGCAGTGTTAAGTTTGTAAATTTGTAGTTATGATGTGTGCGTGTGTGTTTTCACTTTGTAATGATAAAGACCATACTCACTGAGGTTATTTACGAGATACATCTCTTGGTGTTATATGTTTATGATGAAGAGGTTTTTGGGAACTAAAGGGAAAAAAAAGTCTTCCTAATCTGATAACACATCTGTTATGTAAATACGTGTGGTTCTGTACCTATGTTTGCTGGGTATCCTCTGTGTGTGTGTGTGTGTGTGTGTGTGTGTGTGTGTGTGTGTGTAGGAAACAGAAATGAAAACAGTACTTCCAATCTGATGTCCTCTCTTAAAATCTGTCTCAGACAGAAAACAGACTCAGATAATCAGATTTCGGCAGCAGGATACTGGAAACACGCCGCTAAAATTACTGGATGAATTGAGTTGAATTATTCTGTCAGAAAGCTCTGGACAGAGTCTGTGGGTGGAAGGCAATATGTGTCTGGGCTTGTGTGTGTGTGTGTATGTGTGTGTGTGTNGGGGGTTCCTATGATGTATTTTTCTACCTTTAAAATGTCTCCTGTGAACTCTGTGAGTCTGAATACCGCAGCACAGCCTTTGACAATATGCAAAGACACAGAAAGAGGAATTTATTGCATAAAATACTGTACTACGTAAAGCACAGTAGAAAACTTTCCTCAATTTCTTTAAGGAACCAAGCCCATATTTTTAAATGTCCCTCATTTTTTATTGTGCAATATGATAGAAAGTATGTTGGACATTGTAAAAGTTGCAAAGCTTGAGTTTCATGCCTATAAAAATGCATTCTCTAAGACAAACTTATAAGTTATTTTTAATTAGTCTTTAATTCAGTGACATCTTGACATCAACTTGTAACACATTTGAGTTTAACTGCCTGCAGACCTAGTTAGACACAACTACGAGGCTAGCATGTAATTGTTAGCCAACATCCATGTTTCATAGTCCTTGGCCAATCAAAACAGAGCAGGCTTTTTTGGAGCAGGCCTGTTTTCACTCAGTCTGCACAACGGTGATGCAGAAAAGGTTTCAAAATAGACTCTTAAATGAAAGTAAGGGGATTTTCATATAATTTTGATTGTTCAAATTTTCAGTTTTCTTGATATACAGACCAGATGATAACTATGAGTAGGAACATCTATAACATATCCCAATTCTGTCTTTTTTCCATGTTATGTAGTTTTCCCAGCAAGTATACTTTTTTTTCCTGTTTTGATTTTGTTTCTCCCTCTGCCAGACATTTCTGACCAATGAATAGAGAGAGCTTTCTCATGTGACTTTTGCTGATATATTTTGGTTCGTTTAGACTTTTTCCTTTTAGAAACCAATCTGTCAATCAACATCGTAACAAATTAGTCCCTCATTTGGACCAGAACAGACTACAGATCTGAAAATGCTCTACAAACATAGAAATTATATGTCCCCTGTAACTACGCATTTTGTGTAGTTTACGTTACTGCTGGCCGTTTCCAAAATGAGCTGTAACATTTTAGATTTCTTTCTTGTGAAATTCAACTTTGACAAACTTAATCCATCAATCCTGTCAGTGTATTCAGTGCCACTTTCTAAGTTTTAGGAGTAAAGGAAGAACAGCAACCTTTTGTTTGTCTTTAGGATAGAATTTTTTGACATGTAACTCTGTGATTTCTAAAGCCAACCATCAGCTCTCACATGTCAGATTATTCTACAGCAACACAACACAGTTTTGGTCTATTTTGGAAGACAGCTAGCAGTAGCATTAATTATCGAGGATTTGTACACAAGACAAAAACATTAATGTCTAAGATGAAAATGGTTACAGTGCCAATGATCCTCACTTGTTACTCTTTCAGTATGTTCTCATGTTGCTATTTTTAAGGGTAATTTTTTAACATTAGAAAGTCATGAATTGTGGGCAATTTTCTCTCAAGCTCAAATAAGTAAGTATAGTCAGCATAAGTTTAAAATGTGTAAATGCAATCCACTGGCAATCCCATCAGTATATAGTCAAATAATATAAACAATCAGGGCATTAAAGGATAAGAATGCTGTTTCTGTGTCTGATTAATATTGACATCACTGGTTTCTTAAAATCAATTTTTTTTTTTGCATCCCGAGGGGAAAAAAAAAAAAAAATTGAAAGCCTTCAAAAGTGGAGAAGTCCTTGAAACACTTTGTGACCACAGGTGGAAAAGCACAGGTGTACCCAATGACATTAACAATGATTCTGGTTCATGATTATCACCTGTGTGTCACAACTAACTCAGAACACAGTCCTACTTTGTACTAACTTGAACATTTTATATATATATATACTGTATAAAATATATTCACAATGAAAAACAGATTAAATACAAAGATCTCAGTATGCAGACAAAAGTGATTTCATTTTTAGTGTGCTGTTCATGGAGACGTGTTGTGCATTGCATTAAAGGAAGAAACAGACGAGCTGATCACAGGTCAAAAATGTAGGACGTTGTGGATATTGGTGAGCTGGAAGACATAAAATACAGTATGAAATCTAGACATATCAAAACAAAAACATTAGCAGTAACCTACACTGTAGGTGGCTCAAAGGCTGGACTGTAAATGACACATTTGTTCTGGTACACCCCTAAACAATGGATTTTTACAAATTTTACCAAGTGTAAACTCATCTCGCCTTGTATAGTTTGATTCTCTCGTCTTTCCTCCCTCAGAGCATCTGACATCATTAATTAAAACAGTGTCTGAATGTGTGAACTTCTCAACTGGAGAATAAAAAGTCTAAGAGTGACTTAAAGTATGAGTTAAGAGGAGGAAATGGTCTTAACCTGCACACATTAAACCATAGCTGCTGTCTTAACCAATAAATGCAATATGTGTATCTATGAAATAGAGTTTGCCCACCCAGAGAAACAGATAGCCTCTTTGTTTTCAAAAGCAACATTATGTTGTGATACAGTGAGTTTAAATAGGCCACAATTTCAACACGGAATTCTAACAAGCCATTTTTGTGAAGCAAAGCGCTATTATGACATGTTTGGTGAGTAAACCAACAAACTATAACTCAGAACATCCTGTTAAACATTTGTGTAACAGCTTAGCAGGAGGAGTGATCCGTCCTTATTTAACCTTCAAAACGTGTAAGCCAAATTTAGTTGAATTCCAAAAATACAGCCAGTAAGCACCCACTCTTATCAGCTGTGCACAATCAGCATGGTTGTTATGTGGTCAGCTATCTGGCAGCCATTGCAGCAAAGAACAACTGTTTTAGTGGTACGAAAATAGCCAAATTTCAAATCTCTCAAGAATGCAGGTTATTTGGGAGACAAGTAAGATGATTCTTCACCTCAAGGCCACGCTGCCATCTTGGATTAATCTATGGAACCTTTCTCTTTTTCTTTGTCGACTATTTCTCTTTCCATGTGTTGATTATTTAGATAAGATGAAGTGTTTGGGTCCATGTAAGGAAATTTGGTCTATGCAGAAGGATTCAGCAGGGGAAAAGACATATAAGCAATGAGTGCAAAAATGGAAACTAAGTGATATATATATATATATAAACTGCAGCCTTCATTAGTCCCTTGACTATTGCACTTCGTAGTCTGTTGAAGTACTTTATGTAACACTGTAATGGTTTAATATTACAGTTACTGTAAGTGTTCTTGTCCTCCCATTGCTGTCATCTCAACCTGGCAACCGCAGATCACTGTAGGTGAAAGCTTGGTTTATGCTTAATGTGGATGCGACAGAGGACATGCAGAAAATGTGACATAATTGTGGCCAAAACAACTGGCAGTGTAGGCTGCATTTGAGGGTCACTCGCATGGTGGTGCACCACTTGGTTTTTGAAACAACGTGAAAGGCATTTGTGTGACGCAAATGTGCTTTCATCAGTGATTGGCCAATTGAGGAGATGCGGAGGAAACAAAAGCAGGTGTGGAGGAAGGGAGGGGGAGAGAGAGAGAGAGAGAGAGAGAGAGAGAACATGCAGTGGCAAACAACTTTTTGCTCTGCAGCCAATGCAGTTAGCAGCAATTCCTCTTCTTTGTTAATCAACAATAAAGGACCATACCATACATTTTGCANAATGCAGTTAGCAGCAATTCCTCTTCTTTGTTAATCAACAATAAAGGACCATACCATACATTTTGCATGTTTGACCTAATATTTTCTATTTTCATACATGTTACATTACTGACAATCATTTCCCAAAGGATAAAACCATATTTTAGCATTCCTGATATTTTGCAGAATCTCTTAATGTTTCAAAATCAAATATTCAAGCGATACACCCACCTTAAAAATCGATGTTTCACCTGCTAATAGTTACGCAGCCTTATGAAGTCACAGGGTCGTTTAAGTTTTTCGATAAATGCAGGTCTTCTTTTGGGACTATATTCCTGGTGGAGAAATACATTCACTTTGCATTTTTTATTGCGCTTAAATGCTAAAATTACAAAACTTCAAAAAAAAAACAAAAACAAAACAAAACCTGAATATACATGTTGTTCACAATGATGGATTACCTATCCCAAAAACGTTTCAAGTATCAACNCTGAATATACATGTTGTTCACAATGATGGATTACCTATCCCAAAAACGTTTCAAGTATCAACAAGTAGATTTTAATAGCGTACCAGAATGAATTGAAACCAATGGAGGTCTGGAAGGTAGGAAAAAATTTTTTAATTCACCGTTCCAGTGGTATGCTTTGGGAAATGATTGTCAGTAATGTTACCTGTATGAAAATTGAATATATTAGGCTCAAACATGCAAACTGGATGATATGGTCCTCTAACTCGCTTTTGTTGCGGATGACTGAACCGGAAATCACTTCTATTTCCATTGAGTTTGTTTTCGTGTTTGGGAGCTGTTAAGAGCAACTTTGTCCTAAAGCACCACCCAAAGTCCTGGAGTTAAAGCCATGTCATCGCTCATCATGAAAGCACGAGAACCATGAATGTCAGGAGACACGAGCTGTCAGTGTTGGTGCCAAACGCATCCATGTCTGTGTCCACATCTGTCTAATTATTTATTTTTTGTCAAAGTTACATCATTTAATTGAGCCAACATAGAGCTGCAAGGAAGAAAATGTATGTCTCCACCAGGTAAAATATAGTCCCAGGAGAAGACGACTTATAACATTGAAATTAAAACAGCCATATCTTCTCCAATCGTGTGCAAGCGTTAGCAGGCAAAACATTGAATATTACGATGGGTGTAACACTTGAATATTTGATTTTGAAAGATTAAGGGATTTGGCAAAAAAATAACAAAAAAATAAAGTTTATGTTTTGGAAATTGGTTGGCAGTAATGTAACGTGTACACAGCTAGTGTTTAATAGACTCAAACAGGCAAAATCACAATTTACTAAAACGAGGGAACAAATTGTTAAAATGTAGCTACATTTTAAGTAAAATGAGGCTGCAACTAATAAAACTTGTGCACATCAATAAGGCATGGAACAAATTCATAATGCATGGCCACAATTTATATATATATATATATATATATTTTTTTTTTTTTTANTTTTTTTTTTTTTTCAAATATCAAATACACGGCTCCACACTGTACTACTAGTTATAGTACTTGTATTTGTAGAGGTAGCAGTAGTTGATTTGGTACTAGTTGCTTAAAATGTAGGAGTTTTTCACTCATTGTAGTAATGGTATTAGTATAATGTGTGCTGTTGTGAATATTATTTATAACTATCCATAATTAATTATTCTTGTTAAGTTTTTGTTTACCTCATCAGTGAAGTGCTGAAAACCGAGAATTGCTCACGTTCAGCAAATTGTAGAGGCAGATTGTTGTGCATGTGTGCGTGCGTGTGTGCGTCTGTGTACTGTGTGTGTGTCACTGTGACTCCCACGTTATGTCATAATGTCACTTCTCAACTTTACAACTGTGCAATCTGGTTGTAATAGTTTTGTGGTTGCCAGATCTCTGTAGTCAATATTTAACTGCTGACCTTGTTTTGGCTTTAGATGAACTCCTGCACTTCCTTTACATTTCTCAGCCTTCTCTAAAGAAAGTACAACCGAGCCACAATAATACATTTCTAATACAGACGCTAGAAAGGCTCAGTTTAAATCTGACATCGATGTAGGCACCTGAGAATGTGCACAGAGATATTAAATTTGGACGCTGCGGCGTTTGGATGAGGTTCAGGTATTCTCGGGATTTCTTGCTTCATTTGTTTTTCTTGTTGTGTTCATGTGTTTTTACTTTAAAGCCTGGCTGTAGAACAAAATGTCACCAGATAGACAATGAGGACTATAATTGAGTTCATTTCAGTTCAGTTTAGTTCAATTCTAGTCAAGTGAGTTAAATTAAATTCTGAGAAACTGTGTTTGGATGTTGTGTTCTCAGTTTGAGCCTCTCCCCTGCACACCAAACATCAAATATGACTTTACTGCCTCTTATGGCTTGATACACCATAAAACATTGGTATGTGTGTGTGTATGTAAAGAAGGAGTTTGGTAGTCAGTTGCTGTACATCTTTTATAGATTGTAAAATGTACAGTTATATAAATACCAGGCAAAAAAGGAGCTCCTAGAAAGAGAAAAGCTGTTTCTCAAGTTGATTGAACATTATAATTGAAAACTGCAAAACTGAACAGATATAAGAAAAGATGGGAATAACAACAGAAGAGCGCATGGTGGGGAAAAATCAAGGAATTGCTGATGTTAAACAAAAATGGTGAATGTCTCCTAAATTACTGTATATTCATATGCAAATATTTTGCTTTCGTAGTTACGTTTTGGGTAATAATATTGCCAACCAGGATATCATTGCCAATGTAGGAGATATATTGGGAGCATTGGAGCATTCTCACGTGGTTTTTATTTTATTTTATTTTATTTATTTTATTATTTTTTTTTATTTTATTTTTTTTGCTTGTGTGTGTGTGTGTGTGTGTGTGTGAAACTGAACTTTAAACAACATTTAGTCCTTGATTTGGAACAAATGAATTACAGGTTGAAAAGCGCCCAAAGTAAATGGCTGAAAGCACGTACTCTAGTGGCTGTAATGACATTCGATGGTGCTACGAGTCATGTTTCCAGAGTAGGTGATGATCTCAGTTTTAAAATAGTAGCTAACTCATTGCATAATGACACATCATTTGTTCAGTTACTGTATGTGCCCAGAGCATCGAATGTCTCCGTGTGATAGTGTGATTTCTGCAAACGGTTTTAGTCATTAGCCTTCATTCTCTGGCCGAGGTAAGAGAGGACAAACTGTCCGCTTGATACATTATACATTATTTTTCTGCGTCATAACATCTGGCGAGTGTGGAAGAAACTGAAAATGCTTTGTCAAATTAGAAAAAAATGCACTTGAACCAGTGGGAAGAAAATTGAGGACTAATGAAATATGTGGTGATACCAGTATTGCACTGCCACAGAACCTAATTTTGTAAACCGTCTGCAGTGATTAAATGCGTTCCGTCTGGGAAGGAATGTGGTAAAAGCCTGGAAAATTTGACTGGATTATAGAAAAAAACCTGCCTTAGTGACAACACCCTCCCTTAATGCCACTAATTTTAAACAGGAATTGATGTGTCTGCAGCACTTTGTGAGAAAACTGCCTCATAGAGAAAATAAGGAAATTTTATTAATATTTCAAATTTCATAAATAAAGGTACATGGAGAATAAAAAGCATGAAAGCAAAACTGCCTTCCAGTATACATGTACATACAGTATATTAAAAGGTAACTGTTTTTTTTTTTGTTTTTTTTTTTTTTTNTTTTTTTTTTTTTTGTTTTTTTAGTGACCTTACTGCTATGGGTGTTTTAAAGCCACATTTACATCTTGAATGGAAATGCTATTTGTATCAGATACATTATCCAGATAAGGAAAAATGCATGTTACAGCAAGATGCATGCAGAACACATTGCAACACTAATAATCTGCCAGACCTGCATTGTGGTCAGATCTTAGGCTCCTTTTACACCTATCTGGTTATGTTATTGGATAATGACATCTGATGATGGGACTTGCATTTACGCCAGGCATTAAAGGACCATAGCAGCTACCTTGCATGTTTGAGCCTAATATATTCAATTTTCATACACGTAGCGTTACTGACAGTCATTTCCCAAAGCATACTACTGGAATGGTGAGTTTATGTTTTGTTTTGTTTTTTCTACTTTCCAGACCACCATTAGTTTCAGTTCATTCTGGTATACTATTAAAATCAACTTGTTGATAAATGAAAAATTCTTGGGATAGGTAATCCATCATTGTGAACAAGATGTGTATTCAGGTTTTGTTTTAACATTTAAGCGCAATAAAAAGCATGGAGTGAATATATGTCTCCACTGGGGAATATAGTCCCAAAAGAANCTATTAAAATCAACTTGTTGATAAATGAAAAATTCTTGGGATAGGTAATCCATCATTGTGAACAAGATGTGTATTCAGGTTTTGTTTTAACATTTAAGCGCAATAAAAAGCATGGAGTGAATATATGTCTCCACTGGGGAATATAGTCCCAAAAGAAGCCCTGCGTTTATCAAAAAATTTAAATGACTGTGACTTCATAATTTTGTGTAACTATTAGCAGGTTAAACATCGATTTTTCAGGTGGGAGTATCACTTGAATATTTGCTTTTGAAAGATTAAGACGTTTTGCAAAATATCAGAAAAGCTGAAATACGGTTTTATCCTGTGGAAAATGATTGTCAGTAATGTAACATGTATGAAAATGGAATATATTAGACTCAAACATGCAAAATGGCCGCTGTGGTCCTTTAACATGCGTTTCTTGTTGTCGGGATGCTGCCTGTACTGTGATGGGAAAGTCACAACTACCATTCTCAATAACTTTATGAGAGTGAGTGGAGCTGGCAGGACAAAGCAGGATGATGTTTTCAAATTTTGGGCAAATTTTATCTCCTGAATGTGTTCCCGCCCTACACATTACATTTATACCTGGCTAGTTTTGACATTGATCTGACTTTACATTAACGTGTAATTTCAGTATCCAGACAACATAGCTGAGTAACAAGATGACATATTAAGGCAAAGTGTAGATGCTCATTCACAATTAGACAGATGAAAATGCAATTGCACACCATGGACACATTTGTGAGATAAAATTTGCCCACAAGTTGAAAACATCATCAAGCCTCAAGAGAGTCACATCTCACAAGACTCACCCCAAATACATCTCAGTGTTTATCGTCCATTAATAATTTAACTGAAAAATAATTTTGTGCCAATGTCAACAATGCACATTTTATAGGACCCCCCCCCCCCCNAAAAAAAAAAAAAGCTCAAAGTGAAATATTACTATATTTTTGCTATATTTTACCAAATATTTAATAAGTTTGAAATATATAAGTATGTCATACATCTGCATAATGGCTGAGGATTCATGAAACAACACAACCATAAAAGGTTTCAAAATGATGCTGTATTGGTTTTAAACAATTTGTCATGAGTGAAAAGACTATTTTATTTTTCATGGCTGAAAAGGATTTTACTGGGATAAAAACTGAAATGGGAAGCAAATGAAATCAGTATGAATCTTACACATGCACGCACACACACACATCACACACACACATATGCAAACATGGAGATGTAGGGTCTGAAATAGAAGCAGTATCTAGTTATCAGGCGGAGCATCTCTGAGCAGTGTGAGTTCAGGAAGTGAGCCAGTTTAACTGTAATGGGAAAAAGAGGATCGGGTCCAAAACTGAGTCTGATGAAATCTTATTCGTCTCTCTAACAAAACAAACTGTGTTCTGAGAAATAGGGACATTTTCTTTATTGTAATAAAATCGGTGATATTTGCTGGGCGTATGCACGAACATAGACAAATGAGAACAGAGACAGATATGGACTAAAATAATCTCAGAAATGGAAGAATGTCAAATGCATTTAAATATGTTTTGAGTTTAAGTACAATTGTTAGTTAATTTACTTGACTTAAATGCTTCTTAAAATCTTCCAAAAGCATTTAAAGGGCCATACTACCCATTTTGCATGTTTGAGCCCAATATTCAATTTTCATACATGTAAGGTATAAGACAATCATTTTCCACAGGATAAAACTGTATTTCAACTTTCCTGATACTTTGCAAAATCTCTTAATCTTTCAAAATCAAATGTTCAAGTGATATACCCACATTAAAAATTGATGTTTCACCTGCTAATAGTTACTCAAAATTATGAAGTCAAGTCATTTAAATTTTTTGATAAATGCAGGTCTTCTTTTGGGATTATATTTCCTGGTGGAGACATACATTCACTCCGTGCTTTTTATTGTGCTTAAACGCTAAAATTATAAAACCTTGAAAAAACCTGAATATATGTGGTTTTTCATTATGATGGATTACCTATCCCAAGAATGTTTCAAGTATTAACATGCTAATTTTAATAGCGTACCAGAATGAACTGAAACCAATGGCGGTCTGGAAGGTAGGAAAACATTTTTTAATTCACAGCTCCAGTAGTATTCTTTGGGAAATGATTGTCAGTAACCTTACAGTATGTGTATGAAAATTGAATATATTAGGCTCAAACATGCAAAATGGGTGGTTTGGTCCTTTAAAAGAAAACTCTTCTAGAAATCAATTTAAAATCCCTAAATTTGTCAATCATTTCAATGAATAAAAGTATATATTTATCCTTTTTCCGCAATAGTTTTATTAGGAGCATTCTTCAAAAGTGCATTTCATTAGTCACAGTATAAATTGTGTTTTAACTCTATCCATCCATAATTCCTTCTCTTTACTTGCTTATCCTGTGCAGGGATGGGGTGGGTTGGGGGTGGGGATGTAGGGTGGAGCCTATCCCAGCATGCAATGGGTGAGAGGCAGGGTACACACTGGACAGGTCACCAGTCTATCACAGGGCTAATACATGTAGACAGATAAACTCATTCACACTCATATTCACACCTACGTGCAATTTAGAGATTCAGATTTACCCAACATGCATCTGGAATGTGTTTTAGAAGGAAATTGACACAGACAAGGGGGATAACATACAAATTCCACACTGAAAGACCACAGCGCCAGATTTGATATTTTTAACCATAAAAGTCTAGAATTATTCCAGTGGCACATTCCACTCTCCATACGAGTGGCTGCATGTTAAAAATCATGTTTGAATGACCGTGGATGAGGCCATGACCCCTGTTATTCCAGGAGTGAAACACTTTGTTCTATCCTCTGTGGTCCAGCCTGTAGCAGCTGTTTGTTATTCCCACTTTCGAACGACCCTGGATGTTTCCTGTAGTGTTTCATTCCGTTTGTTCTCAGGAAAAGAGATGAGACTCTTCAATTTGAAATGACTTTGGGGATGAAAACGTGTCTGACCTCAACTCCCACCAAAACCCCTGTGTCTGTCTGCCTCTCTCCCCCCCTGACTCTGAAATTGGATGGGACTAGATGAGAGCAGCAGATATTTCTTTACAACCAGGGGCAAAATACATTTCAGGAAGGAATTTACATGGTTTATAGCAGTGGAAGAAAAAAGCAAAATTTTTTCTAAACGCATTTAGTTTATTCTTAATATGGTCAGGAGAAGGTCAAGTGATTGCAGTATAACATTCATAAATGTGCATATCAAACCTAAAACAAATTCATGTAATTGTCTTCTTATGGCATTGGAGATAGCATTGATGCTCTGACTCCCATAGTTCCTCTGTTCATCAAATTTGTATGTATATAATTAGAAACACTGAAACCTCATTGGCATCCATCTAAGGGAATCTAAATGTTTTACTGAGCCAATTAACCAATGAAATCCTTGGAGGATTAATTGAAGCTGTTAAAGCACTGCTCCAGTCTATACTTGTTGTTCTGTTTCTGTTTTTTTTTTTTTTTTTTTTTTTGAGTGTGTGCGTGTGTCCTCTGATGTGTGTAAAGAGGACACCGTAAAGAGTGTGCAAAAAGTCAGTCACAAGCTTAAGCCGCATCCCGACACCATTCTCCTCAGTGTTCCTGTGGGAAACGAAATAAAAATAAAAAATTGTTATCTCCCCTCTTCATCAACACTCCCTCCTCGCTACCTCAGCTCCCACAGCAGAGACGGAAGAGTACAATCTGATTATTTTATGTCCCTGGAAGATATTAACAGAAAATTAAAAGAACACAAACCTCTCTTTATCTCCCTAAGGTCATGTTACAGATCAGATGGTGTGTTTTCACACAAGTGGCTTTGAATGGGAAAGTGATCAGATAGTTTCATATATCTGATTTTTTTATACTCTAAGGCCAGGCTTATGCTCAATTTTAAGTAGGCTCTCACAGTTATGCAAGTTATTATGCACAGTTATGCAAGCTTAGCTATACTAGCTCAGTATTGTTCAAATATTTTCTAGTATCAGTCAGGAAAATTAAATTGTGGATTCATCAGGGGAGAATCTGAGGGATGAAACATAAGTCTGGTTTATGATAGGTGGTATTTGAACCACAGAGAGTGATCTGTGCCTTGCTCACCTTGCTGCCTTACACTCCTGATGCTTGTGCCTTGGTTAGCACATGGAACAGAGTACCAGCGTATCAACATGTCATCAGGAAGTGCCCTGGTTAGACACAGCCGATACAATTATAGGTTATATGCCAATTAACAAACCTAGTAGCCTTGTATGACTGCTGACATGTGCCATGCAATCGCCTTTCAGCCCAGACCGTGATTTTAAAGTTGTGTTGTGCAACTCAATGCAATATAGTCCCAGGAGAAGACTACAGAGAAATGACACCCTTGCCCTCTACAATTGTGCGTCAAGTGTTAGCTGGTGAAACATTGGATTTTAAGGTGGGTGCATCAGCTAGACATTTGATTTTGAAAGATTTGGGGATTTGGCAAACGAACAAAACCATAATATGGCTTTATGTTCTAGAAAATGGTTGCTAGTAACGTAATGTGTATGTGGGTTGAATCTAATGAGCTCAAGGATGCAAAATCACCAGTATGTTCCTTTAACAACAAACTTTAATCTATTACTCTATAAAATAAATTCCCAATAGAACTAATATGTCTTTTAGAAAATCAGATCAAGGAGGCTTAATGCCCTTTTTTCCTCATCACGATGTATTCTCGCAAGCCCATGGCTTTTCGATGTGTTTTTCTGTGTGTGCTGTGTGTGTTGCAATCAAATGTTTTTATTTAACAGACTGGAAATGAGCCACAAATCAAACTAGCAGACAGATTAAATTAAAACTGGCAGCTCATAGATGCCAGATGCTGTTGTGTGAGTAAAACAGATGACCTGAATCTTTTTCTGAAAAACACTTAGCGAGTTACCAAATCAGACTTTAAAAGTCTTTAAATGGAATTTAAATATATTAAATAACACCATAAAATGAACTGCTGGTCTTAAACGTACTTCTGTATTACAAATTATACCTTAGCAGGAGCTTCTAGATTATTAATTTCACTCAAATTTCAAAATGAATCCTTTGATTCCTTGGATTTGATTTGATTTCATGGCAAAATCAGGCTTCAGTGGTGTCACCAACATCAAGTCTTACCCCAAAATACTCCAGTAATTGATTTTTAAATGTGGCAGCACTATTGAAAATGGTTGATGACAGGTCTATACACAAGAAAAAGTAACATTAAATATTAGAATACCTGCAAATACATGAACACTAATGCAAACATATTACGAAGTATAGGATCATGTGGGTGCCCTTAAACATATATACACATTTAAATTTATTGTCTTATGCAGTTAAAAGTATACATTCAGTGCAATGAAAGATTACATGCATGCAATACCCACATATGACATAAGCTGCGGACAATCCATACAAGCAAAATAAATAACACTCAGTATCCATCAAACATCTTTATCACACAAGATATACAGTACAGACTGATAGGTGCAATAAAGCAGAGTGCATCTGTGCATACATGTGTGTACGTGTGTGTGTCATATTCAGACGGTATTTATTCTGACTGTTTAAGAGTAGAAACTGTTTTTAAGGAGCATGGTACAGGCTGTAACGCTTTGATAGAGTTTACAGAATGGAGGGATAAAAACCAGTTTGGCTGCTGGTTTCCTTATGTCCATGATGACATTGAGGGCCATTTTTGCACGGGGTGATGTCGATGTCCTGGAGCTGGTGGGTTTGATTGCACACACACACATCCCACACAGAGAAAATCTCAAAGACGGTGTTTCAGATTTCAGGACATCAGGGGCATCAAATTCAGTCACTGAAGGCACAAGCAGTTCACAAGCCAAAAAGGGCCTGTTTGTACTGAACACTTTTGAACTTTTTTTTTAAGCAAAATATGCCCTGTTTAAAAAATAAGGATTCATGCATATATATGAGTTTTAGTGCTGTTTTCTGATATATTCTGTATCTACAAGCCTGACTCGTTTCAAATGACAACTAATTTGTACACGTACAGGTTCAACATATACACATTTCAATGTCTGATACATTATGAGACAAACAGCATAACAAGTTTTTTCTCATAACGTGTGGGCTATGCAGACACTAGTATTAATAGAACATGAAAAACATCTTACAGGCCATATGCAGTATACGTCACATAGTTCACTTTAGGTTCAGTTTCTACTTGCAGCACCAGAACAGTAACAAATCATTTCCAACATATCTGAAGATTCCCCTGATGAAACTTTGGAAAATTCAGACAGTAAAATATACCATTTCTCTGTGACCTCTCTGACCATTTTATGGGTGTCCTTTTCCCAACACGTTTTTATTTTTATGATATTTGACAACTGACACTCCGACTTGCATGAAGCGTCTCGGCGTTCTCACAAAGCAGAAAGGAAGACAGATTAGAGGAGACGTGAGAGGGAAAGCTCTGGAGGAAGTTTACCACGAAAATATCTCTGGACACAAAATGTTGGCTCTGTGGTTCTCATAAGACTGATGTTATACGAATTGATTTAACTCATGGGAAATTTTTAAAAAGCCTGTGTTTTTTGTTTTTTTTAAAGCTCTGGGAATGTTCTGTTATGAGAAAAAATAGCACTTTAACTATATAATGCTACAGATGAGACACTGGACTGACTCTTGTTGAAATGGATGACACCTAATGACTAAGGGAAGATATTTCTACTATATTTGACAAATAAATTTAATGTATGTATATGTTCAAATGTTACACATCATCCAGTATTGTCAAAACATCTGCTTTGGCTTCATGATATTCATGTTTTTCTTATGAACAGAACCATATATGTAAAGTGACCTGAAACTCACCTGGATGTAAATGAATTGCTGTTGATAAGAAGTGTAAACAACACTGGGTTTAATCTTTGCTGTGTCAGATTTTATCAGTGTATATTAATATTTTGGTTGTACATGTAACCCTAAATGTGGATCCATCTTATGCTGCAGGACCAAACTGAATCCAAAGTGCCTGCAGATGTTTAGGAAAGCATTAATTTAATGATGAGATGCAAGGACGAATTTATCTGTGACTGAGTCAAGCTGGTTTTGATTTCCACCTCACTAAAAATATTTTGTCTCAAAAAAGAGCAATAGTCTAAACAAATGGATCATAGGAGGATCTATTTAAGGATTCCGGTGTGGCAATTTAATTAAAATAAACTCAATGCAGAAATCAGTTGATGACTTGGAAACAAAAGGCAGCTTTTTTTTTTTTTTTTTTTTTTTTTTTTTTTTTTTTTTGTTATCTAAATTATGTTTAGCAAGAGTAAATGCAATCCAGGATAAATGAAGGATTGTCGTTACCAAAACATAAAATTGAGTTTCGTGTTTTTCCAAAGAGAAGCCGCCACCTTAAAGTGAACAGAATCCTGGAAATTCATTAATATGTCTCATTATCCTGGTTTAATAAAACTAAGATCATATTTCTATTAAGGCCCCAGTGTATTTCAGGGCAAAAAGTTCCACATTTGGTGATTCAGACTCTTTCTGGGTTCTTTGTACAGAATCCCCAAGACAAACTTTGTCTTTTGTTGTTTCTACTTCTGATAAAGTGGACTTAGAAACATTTGATCTTTGTCACGTGATTGGCACTTCGGTACAAAACATCACCAGTTGTGAAAGCATTCATATCCTTCTCTCAAGTAAAAGTCTCACATTCATATTGAAAAGTAAATTAGCTGTGAGCTTAAATGATTCCACAGGAAGTCAAGAAAAAGAGGAAACATTTTGGCTCGACTTTCTTCTCGGATGTGATAAATGAGGATCAGTGAGGTCTCTCTTTGGGGCTGCATTGTCTCACACTGATCCTGCTCTGGTGGCTGCTGGGAATCTTGTGTGTGTGTGACACACTCCTGATAGATGGAGCTGTGTTCGGACAGTAAACACACTCCCTTTACACAAAACACACAACACACAAGCAGAAGAAACAAAATATTACTGTTTGTTTTTCCCCTCCTCACCCAGGACATGTGACTGCGTGTGTGTGTGTGTGTGTGTGTGTGTGTAATATGTGTCATTTAATATGTCTTCACAGCTGGAAACATTACAGAATTCCTTCACAGTGAAGAATTATTTTTTCTTTTGCCCAAGTGGCAGCAGTAGTTTAATTTAGACTTGAGTTAAGTGTAAATCCTTGGAGTAAAGTGTCATTTTTACAATTGAGCTTTTTTTTTTTTTTTTTTTTTTGCCAGTTTTCTATTTATTAGTTTGTTGCTTTCTTTTTGTTCTTGATTCTAGAAAGACATTGTGAGGAAAATAATTTTTCAAAAAATAGTTCTAGGAAAAAATAAAATCAAAAATCAAAAATTCTAGTTTTTTTTTTATTATTTAATTGCTTCTAGAAAATTCTGGAAAATGAGAAAAATGGTTGCTTAAAGTTGAGAAACAAGACAAAATAATTCTATGGAAATATTGCTTTTAAGATAAAATTTTAGATTTGTTTTTACAATGTTTTTGACTCAAAGACTTTTTTTCTAGAATCAAGTAAAATATTTGAACACATCATAAAAATATCAACAATTCTCGAATGAAAGATTTTTTTTTTTTTACAGAGCAGCTGGTGGCAAATCAAAGCCAAATTTCATTAAAAGTAAAATTCCAGAAATGATTTTAGACTCCATTGGAACTTCCATCATATCAGAGAACGACATGAGAGCCTGTTGTCTCATGTTTTCTCAAAGGTCAGGATCAGCCGAATAATTCAATCAAAACTGAGTTTTTTATGAGATATTACCAGTACGGCATAAATTCTGAATTCCCCTTTTGATTTTAATTTCCCATTTTAAATTGTAATTATCTGCTTCTGTCCTTCACAAACTGTTATCTGTTTTCTCCTGCCTCCCTCCTCTTCCTCCCTCCTTGCAGAGTATTTTCTCACCTACTTTAAGAAGCAGGAGACTCCCTCACACACTTTCCCAATAGCTTTGTTCTTATTTCCTATGTCACCTTCCTCCTCTTCTTCCTCCTCCTCTTTTCCCACTGACTCTGTGTTAGTCTCTTTGTTTTTTGCAGAGGTGCTATGACATGATTTTTTTTTTTTTAACAGCTTTACAAATTCAGTCAAATTGCATTTATTTTATTTTGCAATTCGATTCTTTTGGAGGGAGACGTTTGTAATTTTCATATCTAATATTTTAAGCTTTAAAGTATCAAGTATCTCTGTAGCAACACCTCCTCTTAATCGACCATTCAACATCAGATATCATATCTGAGTGTGATGGGTATAGACACCTGTTAGCAAAAGAAAAAAACTTTTAAGTCTTAATATGTTATTAATGGACCTTTTTGGAAATTGTTGAAATACCCCAAACTCACATTTGAAAATAAATCATAATACTGAAGAGGGAGATGTTTGGTCTCTTTCACGTTGACTTTCATATCATTTTGTAACAAGCATCTTGTGGTCATTAGTGGAATTACATCTCTTCTGCTCTTCTGCTGTGTATCTCAGATCTTTGATCAATCATGAATGATTCTGATATAAGTGACATTTTAGTTCAAGGTTATGGAAGAAAAATCTATCGGTTTATCTATCGGCTCTACTGAGTTGAATTTTTTCTTTCTTGATCATACAGAAGTGACATGTCAGATGTATGACGTTTGATAAAATAAGATCTTTATAGTCTTCAGTGTTTTCCTATGTTGTAATCTCTCTCTCTCTCTCAGATTGTCCTTCCTGCCAAACCGGAGCTACAGCGACAATGGACGCACAATACTGGCCAACGAGCAGGAGTCCCAGGACTCTCTTGGACCAACATAACTTTTCAGACCTGCTATGATGTCATCTTACCAGTGGCAGCACCCTGATGATGTCATCATCCAGCCAATTTCTTGGCCTCTGACATAAAGGATCCACCGGTAACTGACCTGGCTGGTCTGTTTATGGGGGTGCTATATATCTTTTGATGATGAAGGCTAAAGGCAGGTCATTGCTGGTCATAAACTACAGCAGACATGTTTTACTCTTTGGACCTCTGAGGAAAGAATGTTCTTAAAAATTGTCATATCAGCAGAGATTCTATGTGTTTTTCACGTGACAGTTGTGTCCAAGGACTGTGTATGCAGGGACATTACATCTCCAGGTGTCCGGCTGTTTTGCTTGGTCCAAGTTCTGGATCAAGGAAATAAGATTATATGAGCATTTTTGCTTTTTCCCTCTCTGCCTTTTATTTAGAAAGGAACTGGGAAACCTGCGATGAACCACAATAGACTACGAGCGAGACTCTATTCAAATGACTGAGGAGTGAAGCCTCCTCTACTTTTTAACTTGATGACATTCCATACTATCTGAGGACTGATTTCACTTGGTGCCATGTTGTGATTAAAATGCAGTTTTGCTGCAGATGTTGTACAGCAGCTTGTATTTTTTAATATTTTACCAGCATCAATGATCTTTGACTGAACTCTGTAACAGATGGAGAGAATACTCTGAAACTGCTGATTACAATGTCGAATATAGTCTAAAGTTTTGTTTTCATGTTTTTCTTCTGTCTGATCAGTTTTTTTTTAACTAAACAAAATGTAAAGCTACACCAAAGATTGAGGATCTGATGCTGAATTAGGATCCAAAATTGCAGGCATGAAGTTTGTGATGAATTAATTATTAAGTGTAATGAAACACTCAGTATATTTTTGTTTTTTCCTAGAAACACATTGTTGCACTCGCCTTTATGGTTTGAATTTTACTCATCTGTTGCACTTGTAACCACGGCAGACAGTGATGTCATGTCGTATTTCAGTACAGTTCAGTTGAATTTCTCCATCACTGCAGCAAGATGGCAGCAAAAGCAGGATTTTTAGTCTGTGTAATCACTGCTTAAGACATAAGAGCAACATCCTGCAAATGACAGTGCCATATGTACAAAACCACATTGATATATATCATACCTTTTTTTTTTTTTTTTTTTTNTTTTTTTTTTTTTTTTTGTAAAAAGGTCTTTTAAGCTGGCTGATTGTTTAATTCTCAGTTCATTTTCTACATTCCTTTCTTCATCACTGAAATCTGCTTTTCTTCTGAACTGCTGCTGTCATCCTGAGCTTTCTGCCTCTCATCTGTATCTCACAAAAACAGCAGTATGACACCAGTATTCCATTTATATTCAGTGCACAACTCCACAACCTCCAGCTTCAAAGACGATAAGCTAAACGAATGTCTTGTTACTATGTGACAACTTTTAATAGTCCACTGTGTACTTCATGTTTATTGCTAAAGTTGGAGACGGTGAATAAATAAGTGGTTTGAGAACATTTTGCCGTGAATGGTGTCATTTCATATGCTGTCTTGATGAGATTAGGGAATTTTATTTCTAACATGTAAAAATAAATCATGAAGGGTACAAAAGAACAAAAATGTATATATCTGATAAATTCTCACATGGGTCACGCAGATTTCTCTGAGTTTAAAAGTTAAATTTAAGGGCTATTTACGCCTTCTGTTAAAATGCAACCTGTCCAGTTATGTTGTAGAGATAAGGAAAAACACATGTTAATGCCAGATGTAAACGTGCACAGAATGCATTGCAATTGGAATGTAATCCAAGCTGATCTTGCACTGTGATCAGAGCTCTATAAAACTATCCCGGCGTATTTACAATCTGAACAGCTGGGACGCTTGTGAGATAAAATCTGCCGCATGTTGAAAATGCCACCCAGCCTCTTTCTCCCATCGCTGTTGTTAATAAAGTTATTTTGAAACAGGAAAAAATGGGGCAAGTTGTCATAGGTGCAACATCCCCAAAATTTGTATTTATCTATTTATTATTTATTTATTTATTTATTCATTTATTTATTTTTTATTGTTTTAATGAATAAAAGTCATCCATGAAGCAAGGAGGAAACATGGGATTAAATAGAGTGATGTCATATCACCTACTGTATATTTTATAATTATATTCAACAAATTTTCAAAGCATACTGTAAGTTTCAAGGTTGATTTACCATCTTGCAGGCTACCAGTAGCTTCAGTTTATTTCAATGCGGCACGGAAATCAATTTACAGAGACAATCAACAAGAATGACAATGTCATGTGATAATGTGTCACACCTCCTCATCTTCAGCCCTGAAATCATCCTGAACCTCCACAGGAATGGGATTTTATGACTCATTTCCCCAGAATGGCTGCTGTTGGTGGGTGGCTTGAAGCGATCCTACAGAGATCAACAAAGCAAAAATGGCATTAATTTTAGAGTTGATTTTGAAAGTTTCAAAAGGGATTGCCGTGTCTGTCAAACAATGGCACTACCAAAACTACATTACAAACACAACCCAGCCTTCATAAGAGCCGAGATGAAGTGAGCAACATCAAAACCTGCAAGCCACATATTGCTGGCACATACTCTGAAACTGTTTTGACCATCAGATGCTAGAATATTTGTTTTTCTTTTTTTTAATTCCACGTGTGGAAATAATACAAGAAATAACAGTCTTGAGTAGCGTTGAAATAGAATTGGAAGATAAAGCACCGTTCTTGTCAGGTGAGGACAGAATAATAGAAATAGCAAAGATGGTGTCATTATTTGCTGTGTTGTTTTGACAGCAGGGAGTGTACTTGTGTGTGTGTGTGTGTGTGTGTGTTCATGTGTCTGTATGACTGCTGCTAGGACAGCATCATCAGATTTCATTTATAGTTCAACGTATGAAAACAAAAAAAAAAAAAANAAAAAAAAAAAAAAGGTAAAACACTGCACAGAAGCTCATATCTAAGGCCTTTTAGGATGTTGTAGGTTTAATGTTTTATGCAAATGTTCAAGTCACACTTTCTGATACACATCTAACCTATTTTAATAATGATTCACACAATTAAATATCTTGTTTATGATTATGGGCAACATTGTGGCAGTGTATGAGAACATTCAGGATATTATGTTTGTGCTATTGAAATAGTATAATGATTACAAATTTCATGTGTGCATTTGTGTCATTAAACATTCTACCTGCGTTTTTACATGCTACCACTAAATGTCAGTACAACTGCATTTAGTTTTTGCTGTCTCCAAGAAAAAAGGATTTCAGTGTGTGATTCCATCATGTTATGGAGACAAAGATAAAATAACTAAATGCTGTTTCACTGCGCACACACACACACACACACACACACACTTGTAATTTGTCTTTTATTTTTACTGCAAATGTGTATTAAAGGCATTACAGCCACTCATGTATGCTGAACATGCTGAAACTGCAGACAGTATGAATTCACATACTGTCACAACTGTTTATTGCTTTTCTTGTTTAATTTTCTTGTTATTTCTACTTCTTTATTTCTTTAAAATTTTGCCTCAGTTCTTTCTTTTTCTTCGTTGAATCCTGTCGCTGTTTCAATGGCCACGTTTCCCTATTGGGAAGAAATAAATATTCTCATCTCGTCTCCACTTAGATAAGATTCCTAGATTTGTCACTTGATTTTTAAATGAAGTTACTCAAACTGAGACCTTTCTAAAATGAAAGAAATGAAGAAAACTTTAGTGATTTCTGATCTTTTATTTGCTACTGGAGCCTTTTATGCACTGCAGCTGAGTTGATACTCCAAAATGGGCTTGACCCACACTTTGGTTTCCTGTTATCTAAGCTGTAAGTGATCAGTAAAATGTTAATGCTGAGTAAAAATCCTTTATATCACTGGCTGTGGAGTTACCAGGAAAGTGACATGGACTTCTGGTGTACATTTTTAATGTTTAAGCATCTGAATGGATTGAACAGCAGTGGAGCAGACTTCTTCCCTAAAACAATTAATTTGTGATTTATGCTGAAAAGTGAGGACTTGTGCAGATAACCTGAGCTGTAGATGTATCACATCCATGTCTTCTGACTTTGTCCTTCAGTGCATCGGCACGTTAACATTTCTGCTGCTTTAGCTTTATGAAATAATGTACAACCAGCAGTGGATTACATGCTACAAAGGTCAAAATCCAAACACAGAGACCTCAGGAACCTTGTGTGAGAACATACAACACAAGCTCATCTTGCTGAGTCAACAGGATACATTTTTTATAGCTAACCTTAAACACTCACACAGTCTAAATGTACTTAAACACTCACAGCAAATACTTAGATAAGAGCCTTAAAGTGATGTATGTATGATTTCTTTATTACAACTAATCTTCTTTAAACAGACATATAGTTTATGCTAAACCAGAGGAGTTAATAAGTAGAAGATGGGCCTCAATTCACAGTATGTTGTTTAAGACTGGAGCAGTCAGGCAAACAGGAAAAGGCCAAATGTTACCATGATACTGGTGTTTTCACAGATTTTAGTTTTCACATCCTACTAAACCAAAAACAAATATTTTCTCTTGAACAGCTGAATACAGGTAGGCCTGCTTTGAATGTACAATATCACAATCCTTTCCAATTGGTGCTAAATGTACTATAGCTAAAAACTAGTAAAAATAGAATTCCCATTTTGTTTGGAAGGATCCTGTCTCTTTAGCCTATAGCCAATGCTGAGAAACATTTTATCAGGAGAAATACGAGATTTGGAAGAAAACTAAGTAACTCCAAATTTGGTAAATGTGTAAGTTTTTAGAGAAGTGGGAGGAATGCTCCTTTATTGGTTAAGAAATGTCTCGTGGCATTTTGGCTCAAAAAAATCCATTGGATTATCCCAAACGCTTCTCAGTTGCTGAACATTTTGGACATATGCATCTATGAAAAAGCACTGTGCTCTAATTTTCTTTGTTGGTAAATTGTTACTAAATCAATCAATAAGTGGACCTGAATCTGATGATGCTGTGTGAGGTTTTAATAAGACCAAAGATCTCACACTCAGAACATGTAGCTTAATAATGGATGTTTTGTATCTTTATATTTTATAATTACTGTTTTGTTTTGTTTTTTATTTGCTTTGAGTGGAATATATTTTCATTTAAGGCAGCGATTTGGTTTAATTTAAACATCAGTGTCTCAATGTCTCAGTGTCTTTTCTTAATTTCTTCCCAGATGGCAGTGCTTTATGGAGCCGCTGGCCCTAAAAATTAGGGGTTTTACATGAATGACAAAATAACACCTGATTAAATTGTTTGTACAGCAGCGATTGTGATGTTTTCTACTAGTGTCATGGTGACATCAAGAAACGTTTTGGAATAATCATTGACTGAATCTTATCTACAGTACAATCCCAGTTTCTCAGCTGATGATGGAATCTGATTTCACAATTTCTCTATAATAAAACTTGCTTAACCAGGTGCTTCCTGAAACAGGAACAAGTTGATTTTAAATACGTGGGTTAATTAAACATCAAATATACGTACTGAGGGGAAAGTGCTCTGAATCCTTTTCAGTACTGAAGACAGTGAGGTAAGGACACAGAAATGAGGCACAAAACCAGCAAAGGCACCACAAATCTAAAGCACATGGAAACTAGGGATGTGACTGATTGCTATGCTATTCAAATATGCCCAGATAATGTCATCTGAATTTTTAGTATTAATATTCTTTTTTAACAATTTCAGTATTAGTAAGCAGAAAACCATTGGATTAAAGTTGCAGTGCAGCTTTTTATTTTTAATCTCTTCGCAGTTTTCTGGTTATTGCAGCAAAAGCAACAAATTAAGACAGAAATTGCCCACTGTCAATTTATACCTGCAGAACCTGTAGCCTCTATGTGTGTTCAAATAACCATACTGTATGTTACAGAGGACATAGTGCAGTTCTAACAGAGGTACAGAGTAAAAGCTTCACCTACTAAAGCAACACAAGTGGAGGAATCCAGGTTATTCTGAGAAAGTGAACATCTGTGAGAAAATGAGGAAGAGATAGGAAGGGTGGGATTACACAAGTACTAGTAAAGGACACAAACAAAGACATTTTGTTGCAACTTTCTAACAGAATACCCTGTACGCTTCTGGTTTGCATCTGGATACTGATACAAACACAGATATTATGTAGAAATCAGGGAAAGATAGAGTAGCTTAGTTCTTTGCTCTCCTATGGAAAAATGAGAAATGTTTTATTCATTTGCTTCTATTTTTCTAGGCGTTAACTCTATGTGGTCCGATATGTAATATGGCTCACATAAACTTCTAATTTATTTTTTCCAAGGATACAAGCAAGTCTTGTGAAAGTAGCTTTAAAGTGAAACAGATGATGAGACACTCACAATAAGTGATGAAGATGACGATGACTACATATAACTACAAATTCCTCTGGTTGATAAACATCTGACACGTAAAACTACAGTATGTCTTTTGCCAAATAGGAGAACGGGAGTACCGAGAGCCACTCATACTTCACTTTTACATTTTATGAACTCTAATGAGTGGCCTTGTAGGTCTATATTGAACCATTGTTTTGATATAGTGTAAACATCAGCAATATAAAGTGACAAGACGGGCAATATTTATGTGAAAAATTGTCAATTATTATAAGGGATGACTTGAACTGCCCTGTTCAAGCCTTTGAGTGTTTTTTGCAGCTCTCCTTCACATTTTCTTTTTTTTTTCTTTTCTGACATTTCATTTTTTTTTTTTTTTTTTTTNTTTTTTTTTTTTTTTTTGTTATATTTTGATATATGTGAAAACAAATATACTAAAAAAATATGTCACCATTAATATGTGATAATGTCTGGTTGGCTATTACTATACATTAGTGTGCATCATGAATGGAGAAGAATTTCTCACACACACGCACAGGAGCTTAGTTACCATGGTAACCACCATCTACAGCCACCATTCCCTCCTCCCTGCCTCCGTCTCATCCTCTCTCCCCTCCCCCTCTGCTCGCCTCTAGTCAGTGGGTAAGGACATGATGCAGGGAGCTGCTCCCATCATGCTTTGCAGCAGGAAGCAGGAAGAAAATGGAAGCAGTGAGTGAGCAGCAGTGTGGATGCTGGCTAGAGGAAACCAGATAGATGTTGGACGTGGAGGCACCAGTCAGGGAGGTATGGCTGATGTTGCCTCCAGTTTGCATTCATGCTCCTAGTTCCTGGGTGAGTCTCCTCTTATTTCTGCCTCGTTTGTGTCTTAAAACAAGGCAAGGTGGTCAAGCTTATAGTACCAGACATGCAAACACATAAACGCTGCTGGTGGATTTAAAGGAGCAGTAATCCTCTCAGATGGCTCCGGTTCAGTTATTTTGTCAAACTGGAGGTGACACTCCAGTGTGTTTTTAGGGCTCTGCTGTGTTCAAGTGGGTGGAAAGTTGCTGTTAATTCTATAGTGCATGATTACTGTCATAGAAAGAAACACACACACACAGACAGAGCGAGAGAGAGAGACAGTGTTTGTTGGATGTGACCCAAGTATCAACTGTGACTGACTGCATTAAAGAAAGATAGAAAAATGAACTGCTATGACTTCACACTGACATCCACAATGATGCCATTCAACCCAGCATACAANTATAGTGCATGATTACTGTCATAGAAAGAAACACACACACACAGACAGAGCGAGAGAGAGAGACAGAGACAGTGTTTGTTGGATGTGACCCAAGTATCAACTGTGACTGACTGCATTAAAGAAACATAGAAAAATGAACTGCTATGACTTCACACTGACATCCACAATGATGCCATTCAACCCAGCATACAATGAACACAGGAAGGCAGGCACACTCAAACACCCATACACACACCCCCACACACTCTTACACACAGTTTTGTAACAGACTCATTCAAACACATCAAACACACTAGTGCTATTTGCTCTCCTACTTGATTCTGGTTCTGTGCCTTTGTCAAAACTTTACAGAAAGTTGGCCATTTCTGAGGCTGACTCATCAATGGTTCTCAAACAGCAGTACGTGTACTATGTGATACCTGAAGTGCCCTCTGGATCACTTTTGCAGAGAATCAAACAAGTTAAATAATTACTATAGAAAATCTGTTATTGTGGCAAATGATTCACAAATTAAATGGCTTTTGCTGAGATTTCCATTCCTCCAGTCGACATTTTAAAAAGTTCAATTATTCTCTTAACTATGGATTTTTTTATTTTATTTTATTTTTTCTTTGAAGTCAGTGGATTGCTAAGATGATATTTTGATTTGATAAGAGGGGACACTTGTCTCCAAAAGAGAACCACTCTACATCAGACATTTTTTTTAATGTCACATTTACATTCTTATTTGGCATGATGTGAGCATTATTTATTTTTTAATCAAAATCATTTTCTCATATTGTCAGACTTGTTCTGCCCTTAAAGATATCAATTTAGCTTAAAAAATCATGACACAGAAATATTGCTGTTTGTCTGGTTCTCTGTGTACCATCACAAACCAGATTAATGTATGTGACAAGGAAAGGAAAAATGTCACATTCAAGCACCAACACTTTTTAACTTATTCATATAAATCATTGATGTGGGCTGTTGGGGTCTGCTGTGTCAGTAGTGTAAAAAACGTACACATCAGCACGCCAAGTTGAAAAAACAAAGTCAAAACAAAATGATCCACACAAATATGAAGATGAGAAAACAGAGATGAGTCTTGGCAGGCTGGTTTAAATACGTCTGATNGATCCACACAAATATGAAGATGAGAAAACAGAGATGAGTCTTGGCAGGCTGGTTTAAATAGGTCTGATTGAGGCCTTCAGGTGCCACCAAATTATACTTAACGGCCCATCCAACTCACACTCAAACTCCTACAAAAAAAACAAAAAACAAAACAGAAACCTGACCTATATGAAAATGATTATCCTCCTCCTCCTCTTTCATAAGCTAATAAGGAGAAAAACTCCAACATAAATGCCACAAACATATTATGTGTCATGTTACAAATTATATATTGAAGAGAAAGCTTACTGCCAACATAGCACAAGTCTCTGGAACTCTACTAGAAGGATGGACAATCATTTTCGATACTTGTCATGAAAATAGTGAACAATGACTCATCATGCCACTTTCTTCCACATCCACAAGAGGATGAGTGCTTGTGTGGCATACACCAAGACCCACAAAAGAAGCCTGAATTCTTAAGCCCTACAGTGAGGGGATCTGAAAGGTTCACTGCAAATCAATATAGACTTATTCTAATGATCGCTTTTATGCTATGATAAGACATTTCTGTCTTGTTAAGAGTGGTCTCTTTCAAGATGAATCACCTCTTTCCATCACACTGAATGGTCTGATGAGAATGACAATGTTGTAAATCAAACTGAAGGGCCTTCACAGTCACCGGATCTCAACCCAATTGAACATTTCATCATCAAAACACCAAATGAGGGATTGTCTTTTAGAGTGATGGTGAAGAAAAACCAACACAAAGTGTTTTAGTACTTTGTGTTGGTTTTTCTTTTAATTTGTCACCTATCTGTGACAATGGAAGAGTGTGTACTTTATTTAACCAACACATTTCCGGTGATTTATAAAGTTTTCAAGTGTTCAATTCTGGCCTGCGTCATTTCTGGTATGTGTGATGTTATGCTTAACTTCAACATGTTTAACGGTATTAAGTAGGGGATATCTGACAAAATGTCACTTAAAACAAATTTCATTGCATTTTTAGTTTAACGGTATTAAGTAGGGGATATCTGACAAAATGTCACTTAAAACAAATTTCATTGCATTTTTAAATGAGCTGTTGATTAGACATAGCAACAGATGCTGTGAAATAGTTATGTATCGAACTTTCTTAACATGTCTTCAAATGAACATGTTGAAGGTTAGCATGTGGTTGTATGTGCTCAGCATACGCTCCGTTCTCCTGTTCAGCTCTGAAGGCAGCGTGTCTTCTTCACATAATGTGAAGCAACAAGCTGTCTTCAAGTCAAATTCAGCTTCTGTTGTCGTTGTGTGTTACATGGCTCTCGTCGCCACGGACATTTCTACCAGTGAGCAGAGTGAGTTCCCTCACATGACTGCTGCTGTATTTTGGTTCGGTTGGATTTTTTTCCTGTCTGAAATCGAACCAAACTAAGTGGTAAATTTCACATTGTAGACTTAATCCCTAACTCGTACCAGAGCAAATGGTCTGAAAATGCCTTTAGAAACAACTCCACCCAGAGTCTTTTTGGGATTGTCTGTAAATACGACAATATGTGACAGAAGAACAAACATAGGTACAAAAACAAGAACCTCTGTGTAAATATTTGCACCTGTCTTCTCCTTTAGTCACACTGACACTGACAGATAAGTGACACTTCTTGCTTGTTGCACCTTGGGCTAAGCTGATCCTGAAACAGCATCACAGACTCAGAACTCATGTTTAACTCCAACAGGGCAGATAAGCCCTGTGATCCAGTAATTCCAGAAGATCCAGTAAAAAATTTACTTGGTTTACCCTCTTGCCCAGAGCTACGCTCTTCTGTGAAAGCACACACACACAGTATTACTCCAAAAGATGACAAGCCCCGCCCTCTCCTTAAGCCAATAAGAAACTGATTGAGTTCGAGCAAAGGGCTACTCTTATCTTACTATTTATTCAGCGTAGATCAAACTCACATTTCCTTAAATGCTCAGATGACATCAACACCAAGAGACAGAGAGAGAGAGAGAGAGAGAGTTGGAAAAGAGAAGCCACTGAGGCAGCTNAGAGAGAGAGAGAGAGAGAGAGAGAGAGAGAGAGAGAGAGTTGGAAAAGAGAAGCCACTGAGGCAGCTGACTTTACTCAGATCTTGCATGAAGAGGGGGATGATTTAAATAATTTAAGTAAAAACACATCAGAGAGTTTTGTCGTATTATTTGAATTTGAGGCAGCAGCAGTGCAGCAGGTGAGTACATTCTGGACACTGACAGAATTGCTACAAATTAGGAACTAGAACAAAAAGAAGTCACAGTTTAGAGTTTTAGATATCGAAGAGACAATTTAGAAAAGCATCCCAAGAATAATATTACTAATGCAGCATTCTCACTCATACAATCATTAATTCTACTGACAGTCATTGATTCAGTGTTGCATTCAGCTACTTATGCCAAGACTAACAAATGAGACTGCCATTCTGCTGCTATGGTCTGATAAGTTGATTAAAACTTTCCCTCATATTCCAACATTTCCTTATCTTTCTGATAAAGAAATATTGGTCAAAATTATGGATAACATCACTGAATTGAAAGATGATTAGGTTATATTCACAATGAAATTGTTATTCATGGATACCTCATTAGTGCAGTGGCCATATGGAACAAAATAACTGTTCATCTTCAAATTATATCCTTTTGGACTTTTACTAGAATGGTTTGTAAACTTGCAGCTGAGCAGCATTTAAGCCAGTCACTCAAGTGGGTTATTGTAGTTCTCTTTCCAGCTCAGAATATCTTGTTTCAAATTGATTTTGCTTCTTTCTTTCATTCCAAAGCTGTTTTTGTCAGCTGTGCAATTGCTGTTAAACCTGTAGATTCTGATCATGTTAACTGTACTGATTTAGATGTCACCCATAAAGCTAAAGTGAGGCTGGAATTATCAAGATGATGTCTGGGCTGATCAGCTTTTATGGTTACATCATGTCATGTTTACTGACATGTTTTACAACTGAAAAACAACTTCCTTCGCTTTTGTCTCAGGTACGAGGTTTCTGCAGTTACTGTAAATATTTTGTGAAGATTCAGCACGTGAAGACTGTGAAAATAGACTGATCCAAAAGGATTAAATCTTCATATGAGNTGTGAAGATTCAGCACGTGAAGACTGTGAAAATAGACTGATCCAAAAGGATTAAATCTTCATATGAGGTTTCCTCAATGCTATAAAATACACCTTTGCCTTCCTGAAATGGCACCAAGTTGCTAGACAATACCAAAAAAGACACAAGAACATGTCAATTGTGACTTTTCTATTGTTAAATTCCCTTTATAATCTTTATCCACAAATATGTGTCAAATTTAAAATGAAAGAAAATTGAGTTACAGGTCGGCACTGTTCAGCTCAGTTGGATTCAGCTCTTTTTTTCTCTTAGACATTTAATACATCTGAACAGACAGATTTCAGCTATGCATCAATGACAAACTCTGTGCCTGAAACAAACCATTAAAGTCATTTCTAAGCAGCGATGGGATTCTTTTTTGTCACATGATGAAGAGCGAGAACATTGATTTGGAACGGTCACAGAAACAGCTTTAATACGTTGTTTTCAGTGCTGTTCAGGGCTGACAGTCCAACATATTTTATTTTTTCAACCAAGACGTCTGGGGTGTGACTCCTGCAGTGTTCTGCAGTTAGTCAGGTGTGTTTCTCTCTGCTTGACAGATGGTTTTTATCCATCGGGAGCAGTGTTGAACAAAAATGTTCTTGTCTTTTTCTCCTTTTTTAAAATAGGTTCTTTCATTTCATTTATCTGCTTCAGCTCCAAGTTTTTTCAGTGTCTGTTAAAAAAGCAATCAAGTGGTACTTTTGCAGCTCTAACAAGCATGCACTGGACTCAGCATTTCTACCTTTTTAGGGGTCGTGAGCCAAACAGCTTAAAGCACAGTCAGGGTATTTTGCAAATTGTCCTGAACCTCCTGAATTTGGTAAAAGAAAACAAAACTGTAAAATAAAAGAAGGGACAAAGTAAAGTATCTGTAAGAGTGTTGACAGCGCTGCAGGAAGCCTAAATCACAGCACATACCAGAGTAATGTGGTTGTGATGGGAAAACCCTTTAAGACATGAATTAGTGTTAAATGTGTGGTTATCTCCACTGGGACACAGCAGCTACTGTAAAAACTAAAAATCTCCAGAAAGCACAGTTAAGATAAGATAAGATAAGATAGACTTTATTGTCATTCAGCTATACACGGACAGTGCACAAATGAACGAAATGTTGTTGCATTAGCTCAAGTACTTATGGATAAACAAAGACTATATATATAGATATATATATCTATATATATAGATATAGATATATAGATATAAAATATTACTCATTATAAAAAATAAACTGGAATAAATACAAATGCTAAAAAAAAAAAAAAAAAAAAAAAAAAAANCACAAATGAACGAAATGTTGTTGCATTAGCTCAAGTACTTATGGATAAACAAAGACTATATATATAGATATATATATATCTATATATATAGATATAGATATATAGATATAAAATATTACTCATTATAAAAAAAACTGGAATAAATACAAATGCTAAAAAAAAAAAAAAAAAAAAAAAAAAAAAAANAAAAAAAAATGGGTGTATTGCAAAATTTAGAACATTATTCACCCTAAAACCGTGTTGCAACTCTGGGACACGTCTCAGGATTTCCAATAGCGGTAACTTATTTCAGCCTATAAATCATTAACATTTGTTGAATTCATCCTTGTAAAGCAGAAATGTGATTATTTATTATTAACACATTAACCTAAGTTTACAAAGTTTACAGCATCAATGTTTCTGGGGTCCAAACATCATGACGGAATGAAATCTCCATTTTTGGCTCAAAGGAGGTGTGCAAATTGGTGACATAGATGATAAAGGGTCTTACACTGAAAGGAGCATATCGGTGATTTTGCAGATTTGAGCCCAATAACAATAAAACCTGCATTCAAGTTACATTGCTGCCAACTATTTTCCAAAATACACTACTGGAACAATATATTTTACACACAGCCATTTGTTTCTGTTCATTCCAGTAGTTAAATCAATTTGAGAAAAGTAACCCATCACAGCGAACCAAACATCTTTCTTATATTTTGTCGCTTAATTTAGCCAATCCAACACACGGAGCTGCACAGAAGAAATTAAATGATGGCTTTTGCAGAGAAATTCAAAAACGACTGATTTCTACATTCAGATGTGTCAGCAGGAGAAATGTTGAATTTTAAGGTGGGTGTATCGCCTGAACTTTTGATTTTGAAAGATTAGGGGATTTAGCAACATAACACAAAAACTAAAATATGGTTTTGTGTTTTGGAAAATAGCAATCAGTAAAATAACGTCTATGCGGGTGCTATTTACTGGGCTTGAAATACAGTTTACATTAATATAATTGCCAGGTTAATATACTTACAATTACATGGTCTGAGTACAGCAACAGCAGTGGGATTTATCTGCATGGAAGTTTTCTAAAATTATAGGTTGGACATTTTAAGACTTGCAAACTCAAACTGTTTAATTTCTCAGAATTTTACTGCTGCATGATGATCTAAATGTTTTTTGTTTTTTCTTTTTCTCATTGAATACTAGTGCAGACAGTTATTTAATGTCGCCTTTCAAAGCATCACACTCATCAAACTCTACATCCTCATAATCAGGTATCCATGGTGTTAGTTGCATTGTGGTTGTTTGAATAACGTTCTGATGGCTGAGATCAATGTTTAATGACTGTTATCAGTGTTTTTTATAGTGTGCCATATTGCAGGGAAATCTGTGCAGCACTACTGGAGTGGGTTCAAATTCTACATTGTCTTTTAATGGGACTATGAAGCCAATAACGATATTTGCTCATGAATGATTTTATCTCACTTGTAATGATTTCCCTATCAGTGAGGCAAGAAAAGAATGATACTGCATAATATTAGAATACACACATGAAAATTTAGCTTTGTTTTTTTGCAATTTTAATATTTTAGTTTTCAGCACTTCAGATTTAGGTTCCTAGTGATTGGCTCTTATTGGCTCTTTTATTCTTCTTGTCAGCCAATAAGGGGGAAACCCTCCAGAAATCATAGAAACCACTGCAACCAATGGAAATGACTTCAGTCACCAGATATGGCACTAATGTTCACTTTGGGTTTGTCTCTCTGTCCTCTCCTGTATGTCCCCTCTACTCTGTATCCACGATGATGGTGATCCCCCAGGAGCACAGCTGATCGCTCCATCATCCACCCCTCCTTCTACCTTTCACCTCACTGCCATCTCTTCCTTCTCAAAGCCATGGAGGAGGTCACCAAGTTCACAGAAACCATAGAGAACCCTCCTCATCTCTTGGAGAGGCGCATTTGCCAGCAAAAATCCACACTATCAGTCCTCAAATCCAAGCTAAAGCGCGGCACAACGTGTTCTCTGCCCAGAGCACGAGCCTCCCTGACTGGGTTCTTCCCTGTGGTGCACTGGCTGCCTAAATACAAGCTCCGAGAGTATATTTGGGGTGACGTGATGTCCGGGCTAATTGTAGGGATTATCTTGGTGCCGCAGGCCATTGCTTACTGTCTGCTGGCTGGAGTGGAGCCTATCTATGGCTTATATACCTCATTTTATGCAAACATCATCTACTTCCTCATGGGGACATCCAGACATGTTTCAGTGGGGATCTTCAGCCTCATGAGCCTGATGGTGGGCCAGGTAATCCATCAAGATCTCAGTATAATAATGGGGATAATGTGGACATATTTCTTGTTCACTTAGTATCAACTTAAAACCATTTAAGACCTAATAGCTGTGGAAGGAGTCATTCCTATGTTCCCAGGGGCCTATGTTCCCCAGCTCTATATAGCACAACAGAGCACAATGGTTAGGGTTAGGGTTAATGTGTGTTAACAGAACACTGAACTGGGGAACATGGGACGCTGGGAACATAGATATGCTCCCTGTTGTGGAATATGTTGGTGATTTATTTGGATTTCTTAATATTTAGACAATGATTTCTACTTGGCACAGGTGGTGGACAGGATGGTGTACCAGGCAGGTTTTGATCTAAATGAAGAGTCTGGACCCACAACAGTCAGTACCAATATGTTTAACAGCTCAGTGGGCAGCAACCTGACAGCCAGTGTGCAGCACAGCGTGGAGCTGATGGGGCTGCAGTGTGGGAAGGAGTGTTATGCCATAAGCACCGCTGCTGCTCTCACCTTCCTGGCTGGCATCTATCAGGTAAAGGAAGAGTTGAATGGATCTGATGTTTGCTGATGATACTGTTTTGAAGTTCTTATTTATGAGATAAAATAATGTATATCTAACTCAATAAATGTTTACTCTGGACACATGCAGCATTTAAGGAGAAATTGAAACTGATGAAGTTTTCACTATTGTGTAGCATGTATATGTGTTGACTTTATTTTCCTCAGTGTGATAACATTTAACAATTTTAAGTTACAAAAGCTACAAATAAATATCTTTTTTAAAAAAAAAAAAAGAATTAAAACTTGTTGACTCAGTCTGACATTCAAAATACTAAAATTCAAGATTTATAGTCTTCTATTGGACCAAATGAATATGAAAATAAATATTTTTTTTAATAAAACAGGCTACTTGTAATAAGATAAATACAAGAGTTTTGTTGGCCTTGGAGCTTAACAAATTCAAATTATTTTACCAACTTAGAACCAGATTCAAATGGAATAAGCTATTGGAATCCTACTATACAATGAAACTCAACAACATAAATATCCCACATTTGTCACACACATTGAGTTGGCTAACAAACACTACTAGTCTACAGTTTTTGCAATATTATTAAAAAAAAAATCAATCCACCATGGTTCCAAAGCAATAAATAAATTATATATAATTCAAATTTTTACATTGCTTGCATGTTCAGCAGCCCAAATACACTTGAATTGTAGCAAAAATGAAGCAACTGAATATAAGCTAGTAACAATTCCAAACACTTCTACACAAAACTAACAGGTCTACACTACAAAGAAGACAATAGACTATTAGTTTAGTCTTTGAATCTTTGTTTCAGCAAGTAAGTAAAAAATATTTCGGTTTTAGCAAATTCCCTCAATTCAGACTCGCTCAAGTTACCGACCTCAATGACTCCTTGCATCTGAGTCACAGGTTAGTATTTCAACATACTGGTGTCTTAGGTTAACACTGATTCAGCCTTAGTGAGTAAAAAGCCTTTACTGAATCTCTCTTTTTTAAAAGTAAACTCGTATATATATTTTTTTTTAAAAAAGCATTTTATCATTCCACTGTCATTCCATCATTCCACAACTTTCTATATAGGAAGTCCTGTTTCGAACCAAAGCTTCTACATCTCCTTATTTTGTTAGACTGTATATAGTGTAAAAAGTCATTAAAATACACAAATTTTAACACATGGCATAAAAAATACTTACATTTTGAAATAGTTTTAGCTCTTTCATGTTTCCACCACTCTTCTTGTCTATGGTTCCACAGCTGCAGCTGCTAACGATCGTTAAGTTTGGGCCATCAGTTAAGCACTGGCTCTGATTTGTGACATGCTCTTTAATTAATCAGTTAGCTTTGTCATTACAGCTATTTCTTTATTTTAGAAAATTTAAACAAAGTTCATCCTCTTTCTCTCTCTTCTGATCCTGTCACCAGGTCTTGATGGCGGTATTTCGGCTAGGCTTTGTCTCTGTCTACCTTTCGGCTCCCATGCTCGATGGTTTTGCCACAGGAGCATCTGTGACTATCCTGACTGTGCAGGCCAAATACCTGCTGGGTTTAAAAATCCCTCGCCACCAGGGCTACGGCACGGTTGTAATCACCTGGATCAACATCTTCGCCAACATTCACAAGACTAACTTCTGTGACCTCATCACTAGTGCCATCTGTATCAGCATTTTAGGTAAAGTTTAGGTAAATCTGTATCAGCATTTTAGGTAAAGACATCAATTTAACATATTCCTCCAACCTTTGGATTCCAAAGCAGGAACACTTCACTTGTAATAATGCATTCTTAGACTTCTAAGAATGCTTTTTACCACCATCCAGTAAGGGTGTATTAAAATAATGCAAACATATTTGTGATAGCAAAGTAAAAACAGATGTTCCATCCCATTTCTGGGTTATTAGCTTGGTTTGCATTAACTTTTAGCTTTCACTGTGTTTTTTTTCAAGAAATTTTTTTTTTTTTTTTTTTTTTTNTTTTTTTTTTTTTTTTAAGGGTTTCTTTTGTGGGTCTTTCTGAAAAGCTAAAACATTTATATGGGATTTTCTACCCCACCCATAAATGTTATCTACTACTAAAAGTGGGTATTAACATTTTAGCATCTCATTATTTTAACCAAGATTAAATAACAATTGTTTCTCGAATTCAACATCTGCAGTTAACGTGAGTGTTAGTCATAGCTGCCCTATCAAAACCTGATCAGACCTTTTACTAAGCTTCTGTTATTAAAAAAAAAAAAAAATACTGAAAAAAACATTAAATTTTTTGAATTACAGTGGCAGGAAAAGAGATCCAGGAACGCTACAAGGATCGTTTGAAGATCCCACTGCCGACTGAGCTCGTAGTTGTGGCAGGAGCTACGCTGGCAAGCCATTTTGGGGATCTGAATGTCCAGTATGGCTCCAGTGTTTCTGGTCACATTCCCACAGGGTTCATCCCTCCCAAGGTGCCCAGCTTTAGTCTGATACCACAAGTTGCACTGGATGCTATTCCTCTGGCTGTCATTAGGTAAGACCACTTACCTTAAGCAATACTTAAGCAATAGGACTCAGCAACTGAGTATTAGATAATATTGCATTTGTTTCATACTTCATGGTATTGAAGCATTTCAGATGTCAAAAAGTATAAAATTTATAGAGCTGGGTATAAAAATAATATAACAGAGAAAGAAGATGACAAGACAACAACAGCATCTTCTTTCAGAAGACTATGTAAATGCAAGAAAGTTCCAATGGAAAAAAAACTCAATTTTTATTTATACTTGTGATTGATCCCTCATACTTTTACATTTTTATTTGCATATGGTGCAGTACTAACTTGATTACAATCACTCAAAATGCACGCTCATGTCAGGCGTAAAAGGCATTTGTGTCTATGAAGTCGAGGACTAACTCACAAGTTTTGAATGGTCATAAAAATTTCTTTTTATCTTGTAGTTTTGCCTTCACGGTGTCACTGTCTGAGATGTTTGCAAAGAAAAATGGCTATACAGTTCGTCCCAACCAGGAGATGTTGGCCATTGGCTGCTGTAACATCCTCCCCTCCTTCTTCCACTGTTTCACCACTAGTGCAGCACTGGCAAAAACCATGGTGAAGGACTCAACTGGCTGTCAGACACAGGTGGGCTTTATATTTAAATCTACATGCTGGTGTCATGTTGCTCCATGTAGGCTGTGATGCAAGTCCGCATTTCCTGTTAGGGAATAGACTTGTGTAAGCGCAACTTTTTCTCAAGGTTGCGGAGATTTTGCAGAAATTCTGATCATAGAATGTTGGACAGTGAAACCTCTTGGAAAGCAGCCATGAAACTTATTTTGATTGCTCGAACCAGTTGTTCTCTAGACATTTGAATGACCAATGTTGCTGACCCAGCTGAGTTTTCAGAATCAGCACATGGCAGCGTCATAGAGCCTCGTCGACCCCTGCTGAGGGTTTGTGTGTCCTTATTTAATTGTGTTCCCATTCTCCTGATCTTGTCTGGGATTTACAAGTAGTCACATTCTGGTCCACGTCAAGACTGAAATCACTCAAAGTAACGCAAGAAGTCATCTGAGAAAACAACATCTAGCATGCAGATGGTTTCTTGGCCACTAACAACAAACAGCAAGACATAAGATTCATCACCTTCAATGCCACGTTGCTGAGCTGTATCAAACTGCTGAGGAAGTTATTATTTAAAATGGTGTCCATCGTAATCAAACGTGACACACTGTGTTCTTTGAAGTTCATTCAGGCCGCTTGAAAAAAATGGCATCCAAGGACTTAAATTGCATGGTTTGATAAACAGTTCTTGGATCAATTTCTAAGAACATGGCTGAAGTCTCACTGGAGCACACATGAGGAGTTTCCAAGCAAACCACCTTGTAAACCTTGGAATGATCTTGTGAATTGGAAATAAAATTGTCTGACTAAATTTTCTCTTTTCCATCAGGTTTCAAGTCTGATCAGCGCTCTGGTCGTCCTTCTCGTCCTCCTCTTTTTTGCACCTTTCTTCTACGCTCTCCAGAAATGTGTCCTTGCCTGCATCATCATTGTCAGCCTCCGGGGGGCACTGAGGAAGTTCCAGGACGTCCCGGCTAAGTGGCGTGCCAGCCAGAACGACGCCATAGTTTGGATGGTCACTGTGGCAGCAACAGCTCTGATCAGTGTCGAGCTTGGCCTCCTGGTTGGAATAGTCTTTTCTATGCTCTGTGTCATCTTTAAGAGCCAAAACCCAAAGGTAAGCAAAGTTAACCCCTTAAAATTTTGATTTTATCTTAAATTTCCTCTGAAGTTTATTTAATGCATTGAAAATATAAATAATAAACCATAACATATTATATTTTGATGATACTTTGATGAACTAAAGTTGGTTTGCATTTGTCCTCCATTTTTCTCTTCACTTTCTATGGGCATTTATTGCAAAACATAGCAAAAACTGAAATGAATAAATCTTATATATAATCAAAAGCCTGTAATATATCCAAAGTCATATATCATTAATCCCATAATCTCATTTAATATGATGCCAGGTGTCGCTCCTGGGTCAGGCTGATAACACTGGGCTTTATGAGGACATGGAGGAATACAAGAACCTCATGCCACCACCCCAAATTCAGATTTTCCGCTTCCAGGCTCCTCTGTACTACGCCAACAAGGACTCCTTCCTCAAATCCCTCTACAACGCTGTTAGGGTGGAGCCTTTCTTGGAGTTGACCAGAAGGAGAAAGGCAGAGAAGAAGGCCAAAGACACGGCCACTAAGCAGATCAAGTCTGAAGATCATAAAAACAACGGAGAGGTCGCTGTAGGACTTGTCCTGGATTTCCATACGATAGTTGTAGACTGCTCTGCCACGCCGTTCATAGACTCAGCTGGTCTGGCTGCATTTAAAGGGCTGGTCAAGGATTACAAAGAGATCGGAGTGAGCGTGATCCTCGCTGGTTGTAACATCTCAGTCATCGACGCCTTGGAGAAAGGTGGCTTTTTTGGGAAGAATTGCAAAGATATGGACAGCCTTCTGTTTCATACAGTGCATGCTGCAGTTCTCCATGCAAACAGGAGGGCTGCAGCACCAGACTGCAGGTCAGGAGAGGACAGTTTGATGTAGAGCAGCTGGAAGAAGTAGAAATGTGTGGGAGAAAATATTAAGGTGCATTTCATTATACTAACTAGAACATAAAATTCTTCCTCTTTTCGTTTCCTACCTCTCACATAGGTTGAACCCTGCAGTGGAATCGCATTATCTAAAACACTCATTTGGAAATTATTTTTTAAAAAGTGAGTCCCCCTACAATGTCAGTTATAATCAGTCAGTCTGCACAGAAAACACTTTGATGTGTGCTACTATAGTAGTTACAGTAGGTCAAAGTTGAACCTGGAAGTTTGGAAACAAATGTAATGGAGGTTACAGTAATCAGTTAGAATAATTTAGCTGAGTGTGTTTGCTTCCAACTCATGTTTTCACACTGCTGTTGGGATGTCATGGGGAATGATGGGTAAAATTAAAAAAAAAAAAAAANAAAAAAAAAAAAAATGACACCTACATTGTCAACATTCTTATTTTTTACTTTAAAGCTCTTCATCAACAACAGTCACAGCTGACACATTAATAACTGTCTTTAAAATTTCCCAGTTATGGAAGAAAAGAGAAAATGATAGGGCCAAAATAAACATATACGGTATGTCTTTGTTGGCTCACCCACATTTTTTGCCTTAAGTTGTTATGTAATGCTACTTAAAATTCAGATATGAAAAAGGAAAAGAATAGAATTTAACTAACCTTTTTGATATTCTTATAATTTTGTTGCAATAACGCTTACAGACTTCCTATGAGGATATAAGCAAACAGCAGCTGGCCCGGTATTGTTGCATCTCCTCTTATTCACTTTCCTCCTTGAAGTTAGAAGAACATGTAAAGGAGGAGAAGAGGAATGGACTGTAGGAAAGATAAAGGTAAAAAAAAAAAAAAAAAAANAAAAAAAAAAAAAAAAAACTTTAGTGTTGTATCTCTAAGAGAGTCAGTCGTGGTTATCTTTCCTACTCTGAACCCACAGACTGAAGCTTCGTTATTTTCAACCATAACTTAGTAGTTACGGTTTAGCCTGGATACCTTTGCTGATGACTGATCAGTAAAGTCAGTAAACAAGGTACTTGGTACTTACTTGGTACTGCCGAAAAAATTGAGTATCACCCAATTGTTGACCTCTATATGGTTTTAATGGTCAATAATTTTTTTTACACACTTGTACTATATTGATGAGGAAACCTTGATGTAATGAAAGATAACTGAAGTTTTTATGAGTTTAATCCATGAGCAAAGTCCATGTTGGCACAAATTCAGGAGTGCAATGTCCTGATACCTACACTCCCTCAGTGCCACCATTATTTCTGGGGATTCTAACTCTTACCTTGAGCATTAAAATAGGACCTCAAAATCACTTTTAAGGGATCAGTTAAATGCTTTCTGATTTATGACATATGATCACGAGAATGTGATCATATGTCAGGCGCCATCTTTTCCAGTCAGGTTTTTATCAAACAGTGATCAGACTTTACATCTCTGTTAAATCACTGTGTTTCAACCTGTTGGTGCCAACTGCAAAATCTACATATTTTCAAGTCTCGATTTTTTTTTTTTTTCTAAAATTTTGGAAGTTATTAAAGCATTTTTGACATGAACATGTGGCATGTCAAACAGACAAGTCCTGCTGTAATGGCATTGTATGTATCGTATACATTTTTGTACATTTTAAAGGATTGCTGTTTTGTATCATCATAGACTCATTTTGTCGTATATTTTAGGCATATATTCATTTAGCTTAAATCATTATAGTAATTACAGTGGGGTAGATATTTTAGGTAATGTCTGACTTTTATTTTTGACATTCAACATATGTGTTGACATTCAACATGTGAAAACATTGCCTTAATACTAAATACTTGAATTTAACTATGTGTGCGTGCACGTGTCTGTGTGTGAGACAGACAGACAATAATCATATCAAGTCACTTTCTATTAAAAACAAATATTACTTCTATTGCTCCAGGAAGGTACTTTAGCCAGTAGTACAGCATTAATTAACACATAGAGATGATGTTATTTCCTTTGGTAATTAACTATAATGCCCTTTACAGATCCTACAGAACTCAGTGTGCTGATATACAGGGGACCAAGGTCTGTTATGTCATTATCGTGAATATGTTATTTGACATTTTGGTCTATCATGCATTCATTTGGAGAGTAACAGCTCTTTTGTATGAGACATCGCACAGCATGTACTTTTTATACTTGGCTGAGTTATGGATCCTCTTCTTCCCTTCCACTTTAGATCTTACTATACTTGATACTGTTGTTACTTTTGACCTTTCTTGCGTGTTTTTTTTTTGTTTGTTTTTTTTTTGTTTTGTTTTTTTAGGTTATTTGGTAAAGGGAACTGCATTTTTGTAGCTGTTTTTACTGTATTTTCACAATATTGAGTTTTCTATATGTTTTTGATAAATCAAAATAAAGCATTGGTTTGATTCAATGACTTGTTATTGTTGTGGCTGACTGGAGTATAGATATAATAGAATGCTTTTTGTGCTATTCTACAATGTACTTTTGGATAGAACAGTGGCTCTCAAACTGTGGAGGGGTCCTGTGGATATGACAGATCATTTTGGAAATTTTTGCAGAAAATTAACACAACATAAATCTGTGAAAACTGTCTGTGAACTTATCTTATTGAGCCATATTATTCACAAATAAAATGGTTTTCATTCAGAAAAGTTGTTTTTAAACGTTTTATTACTATTCTCTTTCGCTCATCCCATGAGCTCGTTTTACATGGATTATGGCGGTTTGTTGGTGAGGTTTATAATGGCTTATAATGTCATTATAAACCTGAAGAGTGTAGTCCGGCGATGTGTCACAGTAAATTTATTCCAGGCCAGCTGTAAAACCATAACAGTTTCCTATCCTTAGTGCAAATTATGTGTTGCGTCAGCCAGCCCTCTCCTACATAAACACCCATCAGTACATGAGGTCATATACACATGATATATCATTTACTAACATACTGTATTTCCAAAGCCACAGGCTACTGGGAAAAACACCTGCGTCTAGTCTTTTTCTATGGAATACCTCATTCTAGATGGCAGCACTGGCATTACCTAAGAACCTAATCCTGAGGCGTTTCCTCCAAAGATTAGGACAAAAACATACTTTGTATATATTTTGCACATTATTATCATTATAAGTAAAATGGTTCAGGCTGAAGACTGAAATGGCCTTTCTGCATGATGGATGAAAAAGAAGTGCAAAGGAGTGTTCATTCTGAGCATGTGTTGACAACAAAAATGTAGTATGATCTTTGACCTGCTGATTCAACATTAGGGCGCACTTGTAAGTTTGCAATTGCTGACTGAAGTGAATGAGTGATCCAGAGTGAACAGAAAAGTGTCCACACAGCATTTAGCAAGATTCAGCTTGAGTTCACAGAATATAACAGACAGCTGCATCAACCAAACAGAAACGAACATTATCAGTTGCTCTTCACTTTGCTCAAACACTCTTTCAGAGAAGCATTTCTCTCTCGTTTCTGCATAAGTCCTGACCTCTGCTGGTCATGAGTGGAAAAGCATGATGAACAAGACAGCAGGGTGATTTTAAGTAAATTTAATAAACTTTACTTGAGGAAATCATATCCGTTGATATGGTTCTCCTTTTATAATAAAGATTAAACTTTCAAAGTAATTTTTTTCCAGCATTCTTTATTTATTAAAAAATTATATACAGCAGGTGTTATTTTGGCTTAAAAACCTTGACTATTGATGACCTCTTTGACTGGATGGCTAGAAGCTACAGCTGCATTAGAAATGAAGCAAAACAATTAAATAAACCACAAACATCATTTTGATTTATATTTTATATTATATTTGATACTATTTGCTCATTATTCTGCATCAATAAAATGATCACCAAGCACCACAAGCGTCGCCAGTCACAAGCACCACTAAACAGAAGTAAAACCTCAACCTGTGGAATTTGATGGACGACATGTTTCACCAATTAAAAACAAATCTACTTTAATTAAAAGAGGAAATGTACATATTCACAATGGATATGCTGTTTGGACAGTCAAAATAAAATTTGTCTGAGAGATCCATCCATCCATCCATATAGCCATACATCCATCGATCCATACATACATTCATGTACATACATACATACATGCATACATACCTGCTTATCCTATTCTGGGTGCCAGCAGGCTGGAATCTATTCTAACCATCATTGGGTAAGAGGCAGGTTGCATCCATGACAGAAATTCATTCACACTCCTGTTCACACCTGTTTACATGGACAATTTAGAGTTTCCATTTCACTGCAACAAGTTATTTTTAGTGATTTCTCTTTTCTCCCCCTTTGTTCCTTTAACTTTGATGGACCAAATACAGCCTCTTCCCAAAATAAACCTGCAGCAAAAGGCAACTTTTCCCATTTCAGTCAAAGATCTTTCATATATTTGCTTATGTGACTATGAGGAGCTTTGGCGTTTAAACTTATTTTTGCAATTTTACTTTTTCACTGAATCTGGATTTTGTTTGTTTGTTTGTCATCTTAAAAGTTCACTGGAAAGAAATCCTGGTGTTGCTTGTAAAAATCATCTCAGCCAGATTGCCTCATTTTAATTCAATAGAATTCAATCAAAAATGAATCACATGAAAACCACCCTCATAGAACACAGTATATAGCTTGCAGGACATGCTGGGCTATTTTCAACAACAACAACCTAATTCTAAAAGTTACATATATATATCTATATATATATATATAGATATATATATAAAATCTAAGTGGAACATGTTTTATTTGTGAATAATTTGTCATAAAAGAAGAATTTCCATAGATTTCAGTTGTTTCTGCTCTCTGTAGAAATTTCCAGTCACTGTGTGGAAAATCAGGTAGAATGGACACTGCCATCATAGAAAGGAAACCAGGATTCCTATTGGTTAACACAATGTCCTGGGTTTATCCAAGTGAGTTTCTGAGTCCTGCTTTTGATCCAGTGTGTGCTCCCAAAAAGATTAAATTAAGTCCACTGGGCTGCTACAGGCAGTCAGCCCACTGTGTCTCTGGAAATGATAGAATATATTACAGTTGATGAAATAACTCCTGCAACATGTTGAACCTCTCAAACTGATGATGATGTATTACTTTGTTTCTCAGGAAGGGTCATCCTTTCAAACTTGTGTTTATTTGGAGACGTTCAGACATGTTTGGAATGGGTGGATCAGAAAACTGGTTTGATTACAGGCTTCTTGCTTAAAACAAAGGATTTAATTTCAGTTTTTTTGGGAGGAGGCATTCTGGATCCGACTCAGAGCAGAAAATCACTCTGACATACCAAGAGCATTGTGTTAGCCTAAATTCAACTTTGCTTTAAGTCTCCAGCTGCAACAGATTTACAGGAACATGCACTTGTTTGTCCTTTTGCCTCAGAAAAAAGACATGAGGTATACAGTGCATGGAAAATTATTCAGTGAAAATAAGTATGAGTCAGTGAGAAATGTAATAAGTCACTGCTGTAAAACTTCTGGAAAAACTGCTGAAAACTTAAAATCGATCTAAAATCGATCTGTCTTTCAAAAAGTGTCATAATTTACTATTACAAAATGAAGTTCTTTAATACTCTTCTGAGTGAAAAAAATAGCCTCATTTTCTGTTTCTTTGTCTTTTCTCTTGTTATTTGTCTATAATATGACCAGTTGATGTGGCAGCGATATGTTAATCACGGATGACGAGACAGGAAGTTTAATGATTTTTGCTTTCAAAATAAAAGGGCAGACGAGCCCATAGTATGGAATATAGAAATGTACAATGAAAAAGAAAATAAAAATTAGACTGATAATGCAAATAATAAAATGAAATACAATGACAAATGAAATTTCATGACATAGAGCTTTATGATGGAAACTTCATGATGTAAACTTTATGATGTAAAGCTTTATGATGGAAACTTTATAATGGAAACTTCATGACGGAAACTAACTTATCATAACTCATATCTCATCATAACTTAGACACTATTAAGCGAAACCATTCAAGGTCTACAAAATTATGCAGAATGGTTTATGGTAAATAAGCTATCATTAAATATTAAATAAAAAATCTAAGTTTATGTTATTTATTTAAGGGTCGTAGATATAAATATATTGAGGACTCCTTGTTACAATTATGCATTGATAATAATATAATTGACAAAGTTATCTTCACATCATTTTTAGGAATGATGTCGTCAAAAATCAATGAAATCACTTGGTATACTCAGAAAGATTTCTTATTTTGTAAATCAGTCCTCTCTTATATTACATCCAGTTTATTTTATCCGTATTGGAATTACTGTAATATTATATGGGCAACACTACACGCATACTACACATCTTAGTGGACTAAAAAGTGCAGAAGAAATTTGTTAGATTAGCTACCTCTTCTCACAGTCAGGAACCATCAGCCCCCCTTTTTCATTCACTCAGCCTCTTAACTGTATATAATATAAATATATTCCAAACCTGTATGTTTATCTAACTATAAAGGCAGAAATCTCTGTCTGTGGCACCAACAACTCTAGAACTTGACACTGTATGAAGTTGAAATTCGGCAGGTATAATGCTCAGGACACAAGACGTGCAGTGTCGTGTGTGAAGTTGTTTGGATGAGCGGTTCTTGAATTGAGCTGTGCAGGTAAAAAGTAGTCCATGCGGCAGCATACACTCCAGGCGTGGCAGCATATACTCTGCTCCATGGCCACTTGTGGCAGGCTGCGGTGCACACCATAAAGTCCGGCCCGGTTCAAACAGGCACATTTCCGTTTTCACCGGGCATTGCACTGGTAACAATAAAGGACAACAGTGCCAATGTCGAAGGAAATGACAATGAAAAATGTATTTTTAAAATTTATTTTACATTAATATTTTCATTTTTTAAAAACTACAGTTTTTTTTTGGGGGGGGGCAGTGTTCACTCACTTGCATTAGTAGCAGTAGTAGTATTGGTAGTAGTAGTAGTAGTAGTAGTAGTAGTAGTAGTAGTCCTAAAAGTACCAACATTTAAAAATACGACATTACAAATGTATTATACTGAGAGTGTTAATGATGCAAGTAAAATAAGAATTTAATGTTTTTAAGTGTAACTAATTATGCTCAAGTATACATTAAGTGTACAGTACAGTAATTCAGTAAATGTACTTTATTAGTCTTAGTCCGGAAGTGCCCTTACGTATTTATCCGGGTTGACTTGACAGTAGTGTGTGTGTGTGTGTGTGTGTGTGTGTGTGTGTGTGTGTGTGTGTGCCGTGCCCTGCCCTGCCCAGTTTATTTCATTATGATCCCGTAATCTGAATGTGATTGTCCCACATGTAGTTACACACACAGACACACGCGAGCGTGCACACACACAAACAGACACACACACACACACACACAGTATTTCAGCATGACATCCACCGGCCAATGCTGTGAAAATGAAGGAGTCGTAACGCTGCTGGATGATTTTCGGAATCAGCGCTGCCGGTTGTTCTTATAAACTCTCGTTTCCGTTGATATGAAACACATGGATTATGGATCGGATATGGATGTGGCGCAAAATCTTACTTTTTCTCAGTGTTTTTGTGAATTGGTCGTTGTGTGACGGCGAGGACGCGTCTTGCGATGGAGCGTTTGATGTTTATTTCGTTTTAGACAGGTGAGTTATGAATATAGAATGCTTTTGTGACGCTTTTATGTGCGCGTGCACGTCTTTACGCGACAGACCAATTGGTCATTTAGTCTTTTTCCTGCTTTACCTCTGTGCGCTCAGTCCTCTCCATGTATGGATGCGTTTAGTTCGGTTCCCCTGCAGCCATAGTGCAGGTTTATTTGTCTTCATGTGTGGAGTCAACGAGTTCTTTTATTCTCAGCTTAGTATATTATTGTTAAGCATATAAAGTAAAAATCATAAACATCCCTCCTCCCATAAATAAATAAATACACAATAGACATTTATCCTGCTTGTTTTGCTATAAGCATGGCAAATCAAAAGCTGACCACAATAACCTGAGGAACTCTCATTAAGGATGCTTCTGAACAGGAGAACTCAAAATGTGGCAATTTCACATAAAATTCAAATAAACCTCTAGATTATTCCAGTTTATTTTATTTTTTGTTTTATGTAGAATGCCTCTGTGCACAAACCAGACTTTTTGTTAGAAAATATATGAGATATACTATTACAAATAAAGTTTGATTGATTGATTGACTGGTGTACTCTGAAGCTCTCTTTAGAGTTAAACATGCTTATTAATGTATTTATACAGTATTTTTTTCTTTTTTTAAGTCTCTTGTGTTGATATTTGATGTTGGGGTGCATGTGATTTATCACTCTGGCGCTGCCTATTTCTGCAGGTCAGGCAGTGTGTCGGGGCACTGGGATGAGATCTATGGGTTTGTGGAGCAGCTCACCAACAGGTTTGTCAGGTAGGTAAAGTGGCAATTTTGTGGTATCAGAGAAACTCACCACAACTAAAACAATGACACCATAAACACACAATCTCAGAAGGAAATGGGGTGTACAGCTGACATTAAATACACAAAAGAGAGAAGTATTATTTAACCTATGACACAAAGACTGGTTAGTATGAAGTAGGGCATGTCTATTTCAGACAGCAGGCATCAGCCAAGGCCACCAACTGCTCCAAAGCCCCTTTGGGAAATGGTGTTGAGGGTGTGTGTGCGTGTGTGTGATAATTTTAGTCTAATAGCGAGTTACTGAATTTAGTAAAATAACAGCCAGCCAGATGTTGAAGGTGGTGCGGACCACAACAACCACAACAGACAACCGTGACCCCCTTCACAGCCCAAGAGGGTGGAGCAAGGCATTAACAGTGATGGGGTTAGGGGTTTAACTTCCTCTGTGTGGTCTGGCTCACTAGGTGGAGACAGACAGGAAGATTATGTCATAATGTCTGGTGAATCAACCAGAAGCCTTTACAGAAATAATGTACATTCTGATAGGTTGCTGGTGTGTCACATGTTATGTTATGTTATGTTATGTTATGTTATGTTATGTTATGTTATGTTATGTTATGCTATGCTATACTGTNATGTTATGTTATGTTATGTTATGTTATGTTATGTTATGTTATGTTATGTTATGCTATGCTATACTGTTATGTTATGGTATGTTGTTATGTTATGACATATATTATCACTTCTATTATGACATTTATTATGTTACACTATGGCATGTATTATGACATGTATTATGTCATGTCACATTGTGCCTTGTCATGTTTATGTCATTTTATGTCGCATCATGTCATGTATGGTATGTAATGTCATGTCATCTCATGTCGCATCACATAATGTTGTTTTATGTTAAATCCAGACCCACTGATAAGTGTGTGTGTGTGTGTGTGTGTGTGTGTGTGTGTGTGTGTGTTCCAGTCCCAGGATGAGGGTTTCCTACATTGTGTTTTCATCCAAAGCAGTTGTCATACTACCACTGACTGGAGACAGGTACACTCTCTCTCTCTCTCTCTCTCTCTCTCTCTCTCTCTCTCTCTCTCTCTCTGACTCCCTGCCAACAGCCCAACAACAAAACACAGATACCAGATAACACACAAACTAAACTTATCAGTGTTTGTGCTCTGTCTGTGCAGGTCAAAAATAGATGAGGGTTTGAAGCATCTGAGCCAAATCAAGCCTGCAGGTGAAACTTACATGCATGAAGGAATGAAAGCGGTAAGTATCAAAGGTACCATTGGTATCATTGGTGTAAAGGCCTCCAGCTTCTCTGGCATCTCTGTTATCTGCATCGCAACATTGTGGTTGCCTGCCACAAGGCTATTTTCAACAGAAACAGCCTCATCCAGGGCAAATATAATTTAATCAACATAATAAGTTTGATTTGATTCCAGACTGGAATTTATTAACTCTACCACAAAACACACACTTAAAAAGCAGTTGTAAAGGGTCAAGTATGAATTTTTGGGTCCATTCTGTTGTTTAATGGTGTATTTTGTTTTATTCCTTTGGCTAAATAAGCAAAGGGTATTATGCCATGATATGCCATGAGATTTTTTTTGAAGCTGCTCTAATGGATTTTGACAGCAGAACATTGTTTCAGTGATGTAAAACATCTAAAACATTGACTTTTCCTGTATCTGCCTATAAACTATTTTTCCAAATTTCTCTCATCAGGTGTCAGAACAGATGAAGACACAAAGCTCACTGTCATCCAGTATCATCGTCGCCCTGACTGATGGTAAACTGGAAGTCTACCCATATGAACTAACTGTGCAGGAGGTAATTCACACACAATCTCTAGTGATGATAGTGCTAATTTTATTGATGTGATAATTAAGACGATAAACTAAACACTCTCTCTTTGTGTCATGTTTCTGAGGCTGACAAAGCAAGAGGATATGGAGCCAGAGTTTACTGTGTTGGCGTCATGGACTTTGATCACAAACAGGTAGAAGGACTCATGTTTTATCTCTTTTCTCTTTGCTTTCACTTACTCTGACTCCATGTAGCCCTCAGTGATACTGTAGGTTATTTAAACACTCGGGTTTTGTTTGCCTTTGGTCAGTGTGCATTAGAGAGAAGTGTGTGTGCGTGTTGATGACATATGGTTACGTTTTCACTCGGGTTTTTGGATTGACACGCCTTGTTCCTTCATTTGTTTGGGTTTAACTAAAAGCTAAGGCCACTGAAGCAGGTCAAGGTCTGTGTAGAACCACTGAATGACGTTTGTAGGGGGATATTTTTGAGTTATTGCTTCCTTTGGGAAATTTAGAATTCTTCCTGTGGAGGTGTCAAGTAATTGTCAGGGAACATATCATCAATAACATTACAGATGACCAATGTGAAAATGAATGAATGATAAAATATAATGTTTCTTGGTATATCTGAGATTATTTCACTGTCTGGAAGCTGTTTTTTTTTTTTAATACTGAATAAGCAAAAAGTTCATCTGACTGTGTTGACTGCAGAAAAACAGAATGAACAGAAAGGACAAGGGAACCTGCATCATTTTCATTTTCATTTGACTATATTATCCTGTAAACCGCCAAGATGTTAAAGAACCATTCATTACTCTGCCTTGTGTATTCGCAGTAGTGTTGTGATATGAAATCTTTTCCAAAGCCAATATTTGGTCATCTGAGGATCTGCAATCATTTTTAATAACATTTGGAGTCTGTGAGACACAGAAGAAGTACTGTAATTATGTTTGCTCAGAAACAGAATACAACAATACTTCATCTAAATTGGCATCTACTTCACTGTGGACTAGCATTTGTGCTGTTTAGCTTACAGCTGCAGCATGTTGAGGGTGAAATCTCAACACATTGTATCTGCCATACGTCTAAAAATCATCCAATTCTGTATATCTGGTCAAGATGTTAATCAAGATGTTAATCCAAAAATCAAAACCTATGGAAATAGTCATGATGTAAAAGTGTTGATTAATGGAGAATGGAGACAGGCAACATTGCTTTCAACTTAGATGGAGATTAAGAGTGGGGAGGCAATCAATGTCTGAATCAAATTTATGCAAGGGAAAATCAAATGTATGCAAGGGGCAAAGATAATAGCATGCACTATATAGTGCAGGTGTTTTTCAACAATATGAATAAGATAATATTAAGTAGTTAAACATATCACACATTAATATTTTTGGCTCCAGAAAGGTTTTCTGAAGGTTTCAGGAAAGTTCTCTAAAGTGTTTTCTGGTGAGTGTTTCTAGAAGGTTTCCCAGCAGAATTTTCTTAAGAGATTTAGGACATTGCATACAGCATTCCCAGGATGCTCCCCAGATGTTCTGCAAAGGTTTTACACATATAACCAAAAGAAACATTTTGAGGAATGTTCCTTGAAGATAATTAAAATTTCACAACCACGAGGGAATGTCACTGGGAACATTCTTGGAACCGATACTTTTGGTCCAGATACTCTGTAAACGTGGCCCTCGTCTGCAAAATTTCACATCTGCATGGTTTCAAAATTGCATAAACCAGGATTAGCAAGCCTTCAGAAGTTGGCGGGTGTAATTGATCAGCTGCCTGGCGACCGGCCGACTGTACTTTGCAGATAAAGGAGGAAGTCATTACGCCACTGCATAATTAGATAGTGCTGGTCAAGCTTCCTGTCCTGTTGTTATTAAAGGAGGAGACTAAAGCTTCAGGCAACTTCCCAGAGCTTTCATCTCCTCATTCCTCCTCAAATTCTGCTGCAGAAAATGAAAGAAAAACTGCAGAAAAGTTTCATTTCAAACTTTCATTTATGAAATCATGCGTAAAAGGTGGGTTCTATATGTTCCCTAGATTGCAACAGTTAATAAATGACAATTGTGTTTATTTTTAATAAGCTTGCTGAAATAGCAGATGGCACAGAGCAAGTCTTCCCGGTGCTGTCTGGCTTCCACACTCTCAAAGACATTATTAACTCGGTGAGATCCCATCACATTTCACATAATGATACCCAAAAATATTAATGTTGTCACAGTGGGAGAGTGAAGATACACAGTGTGTGAATGCAAACTTACATCCTGAGCAGTCGCCTTCATCTGTATCTCCATGCAGATCCTGACACAATCATGCACAGAAATATTCAGAATTGAGCCTACAAGCGTTTGTGTGAATGGTAAGTTAGTTTTGAATACTATAAGAATTAAATGAGAAATAACAAAGATAAAAGAATATTCCAAACCCACTTGAATTTAAATGGACTCTTAAAGGACCATACCGTCCATCTTGCATGTTTGAGCCTAATATATTCAGTTTTCATACACTTAACATATAAAAAGCGCAGAGTAATCTGAAAATGCTCCCTAGTGGTGCATTCAAGTGCACCACTTGAAGAACTGACAGCAGGAAACATTTTCAGATCATTCTGTGCTTTTTATTACACTTAAACACTAAAATTACATAATTTAAAAAAAAAAACCTGAATACACATCATGTTCGCAATGATAGATTACGTATCCCAAGAACATTGCAAGTATCAGCAAGTTGATTTTAATAGCGTACCAGAATGAGCTCCAATGGCGGTCTGGAAGGTAGGAAAATATTTTGTTTAATTCACCGTTCTAGTAGTATGCTTTGAAAAATGATTGTCAGCAACGTTGCATGTATGAAAATTGAATATATTAGGCTCAAACATGCAAAATAGCTGGTATGGTCCTTTAAAGTGGCTGACTTTAAGACCATCATATTTGATGTTTGTGGTTTCCATTTGATACTAGAGTAAAATCATACAGTTATATCTCTGATGTGTTCCAGAGTCTTTCAACATCATTTTGAGGGGAAGCGGCTTCAGCGGATCGAGGAGGACTGAAGGCATTCTCTGCTCTCTCACTGTCAATCAGAAGACATACGGTCAGTAAAGTCAACATAACTCAATGACACACTTCTGCCAAGCTGCTCTGTGTGTGTGTGTTGTTGTTGAGTAACTCCTGCCAAATAGCATTCCAGCCACAAGAGGTAGAAGGCCCTTTTGTCTGTCTGGTTTTAAGTCTCAGTCGTTGGATCTTTCCATGGCTCATGAACGCACCACAACAAAGCAATTTATAACAGATTTCAGCGTGTTCCAAAACATTTGCCTGATGCTTGAATCACTTGCATCCTTGTATAAAAGATGCAAGACCAAAAATAAACAGTGAAACACTTGAATTCACCAATCTGACGGCCACGTGCAATTTCATAAAAGCAGTGGCAAAAACAAACATTTTTAGCTTTGATTGAAAAAATTTTGGTGGAAAAAAAAAAGATTTTGATGACACAGAACTCAGATCTAGTTAATATTCATTATATTATAATGAATATATTAATATTCATTGTTTGAACTGTTGGTGGTGAGAGAGATATTTTCTGCCACAATATAAATACTTTGATATACAATATATTACTGGCTTTAAATGAAATATTTACCCCAAGAAAACATGACTGGATAAATATATAGTTGTTTCTAACTGGTCAATATCTGACATTTCATAAACGCTCATACATCAGTGCAACTGGCTGAGTGAAGTTCATTGAATAGGCCAAAGAACTAACACCACTAAAGGTAACATTCAAAGATTCATATAAGATGCAGTGTGTGTGTGTATCTGTGTATCTCAATGGAAAGTCAGTTGTGATGTACTGAGAGTCGGTACAGAGTCAAACAGTGGCTGCTTTTTAGTGAATTCAGAGGGAGAACAGAGGAAATGTTGTGAGCCAGCAGAGAGCCAGAGAGCAGAGATGGGCTCATTAGTCTATAAATGGATCAGTAAGGAGGAGGAGGAGGAGGAGGAGGAGGAGGGNTGGAGGGTGTCACTGTGAGGACATATGAGAGATAATATGTGACTACATTTTCTCTCTTCCTTCTTCTCATTGTTTTCTTTTCTACTGGATTTTTAAAGGTGCTGCCCAACTTTCCCAACTGTCCAGAAACATACAAAGCATGAAAGCTGCACTTAAACATGCTTCATCAGAGAATCATTTATCCACAGCCACATTTCCACTCACTTTGACCTTCTCCCAGCTAAATAAAGAGAAAGTGAGACACTATATACACACTAATCAATTGGCCCAAGTGTGGTTCTCAATTAGCCATCAGCAGGTGAGACACACCTGTTGTTTCTTCCAAATTAGATCACCAAAAACCCTCTAGCACCTAGAAATTAAAAGCTCCAAAAGGTAGAGAATTTTAGTCTCAGCTACGTATAGAAACATTTAACTATTTCTCTCCCTGTGATTTATTTTAATCAACCTTCAAATTTCATAGCTAATGTAATACAATGAAGAAAATAGAGGAAATATATATTTTAGATCTTCAGTACAGTCCGCAGTTATCTAACTATGACCTGTTGGAGTTGTGGGATCATTTTTAACAGCATTTTAACACAATAAATAGCTCAAAAGAAAACCATAAAACATCAAGGCCACCACAAAACAACGCTGACCAAAACAATTTATTATACAGCAAAATTAGTCCGAATGGGGGTTGGCATCCAAAACTGAAAATAATGATGGGGAGGTTCTAAGCCAGCCACATAATGGGGTGTCGAACCCAGCCTCTCCCCCCAACCAACCAAAATACAAAAGAAATACGACCAGGAGGTTTCAACTCACACCAAAAGCAACGATAGAAACAAAACAAACTCATATAGTAGCTCTGGCTCTGTCACCCTCTGTCCTCTGCCTTCCTTCTTTTATGGGCTCCAGGCTTGATTGGCTCAGATGGTGTTGCTATTAGAGCTCATCAGAGGCCCTTTAGAGAGGAAAATAGACAGGAAGAGCCACCAGAGGGCATATGAAATAAATTAAATTTTATATTCTTGGACCAACATGGGAGAATTATGAACGAGAACAAGCTGGAGAATAATGTACATTTTCTGCTGATGGAACATAATTGATTTGTAACTCAGGTGTAGATATGATGGGTTCACTGGTAATCATAACATGGATGAAACAGGTGTCTCAGCTATTGATTGATAATTGAGAATAACACCTGGGTCAGGTGACTGATGCTTATGTACTGAAGTGTGTCACTTGTGAGACACTTCTGCTGTCAATAAACAATTCTCAGATTACTTATTAAACAGTTCCACCCATAGTTAATGTGCTCGTGTGTGGCTGCTGTCATTTGTTAACTTGCCTTCTTATGTAATAATTAATGAAAAAGAAAACATCTAATTCTCAATGTTCAATCAAAGTACAAATGTTCATTTCTGATAGCAGTTTTTACAGCTGCATGTCTGAAGAAATTGATAAAGTTGTTTTTCAAAAAAAAAGTGCAACCTGGCAGATAAATAAAAAAAAAAAAACTAATGCATCTGTCTAAACAAGTTAAATATGACATGACAAAGTGCGCTGCTAGTTTTTAATCATCTGCTATAACAGTATCGTGTAAAATTATGGGAAATGATGCAACTTTATCAAAGTTACACACACAATGGATTGTTTCAGTGGTAAAAATGCGATAAACTGGCAAAAAAATTTTATTTGCACTAATAGTTTTTGAATTCTCTGTAATGTTTTTGTAGATAAAGTCATAATTTATTCCAGAGTTTCTCTCTTTCTTTCCTTTTAGACCAAAAGCCAACTATAGTTCGAGACGGTTATCTGCTGTGTCCTGCTCCTGTTCTGCACGAGGTCGGACAGTAAGTGCGCATGCACACACAAACCAAATGTTCATCCAAAGTTTTCATTAGACATGTTCTCCAATAAATTTACTGTAAAATGATTTTTTTGCTGTCTTTTTCCTTCTCTCTCTCTCTCTCTCTCTCTCTCTCTCTCTCTCTCTCTCTCTCACTGACACACACAAATAACTAAAAGTTATGTTTTCATCATGCTACTGTGAGAGATGAGGTGGGTGGAGAATAACCGCTTAAATTCTCTGATTAATGGCTGAAAACCAATAATTAAGATAATTAAAAATGCCATTATGGTGGAGTCAGTTATTTATTATTAGTGGTGTATAGTTACAGTAAGAAGCCACAGTGTTGTTTCAACACAAAAGAATCCAAGGCTGAAGATGTAACAGCACATTTTAGTCATAACCATTATGGTTCAACTAAATTCTCACCGAAGGCTGTGACGTGATTTCTGTCCTCCTTCAAGTCAAAACTGAGCTTCATTTACCTTTAACAGAAATCTGCATTAATGTACCCCAAATACAAAATGTTTGAAATGTTACATCATTTTATATCATATCAAAGCATCATTGCCTTGGTATTTGTCTGATACACCAACTCCACCCAGAAGAGATTCATCACTGGGAGGGAGTGAAGTCATGCTAAGGGTACGCCAAAGCTTTTCTTTCTTTCTTTCTTTCTTTCTTTCTTTCTTTCTTTCTTTCTTTCTTTCTTTCTTTTTTCTTTCTTTCTTTTTGACCTGAAAGCATCTAAAAGAGCTCATCAAATTCTCTAAATGCTTCATAGTTTACTTTCCTTGTTTCATGTCCGAGGAAACACAGGACTATACTTAATAAAAGGAAAGGAGATTTTGTCATCCCATAATTCTTTGCTCCAGCTGTAGGCAACTGAAAATGCTGGGGTTCCAATTAAATTGATTTCTATTCATCTGGTAAATTTGGTTTGATAATAAGGTGCTTTGATTAAAAATTTAAAATCCCAATTTTACATGCTGTCATGTACTCTTTCTGAGACATTTTCAAGAATTGGTTAATAAAAACATTAAGTTGGAGGGAGGTTGTTAGATGACTATAAATTAAAAAAAAAAAAAAAAAAAACGAGATTAAATTACTTAATATTTTAATCCTACTGCTTGAGATGTGTCGATGTTTTGTTTGTGACTACAAAATGCAACACATGTAAATGGAAACTATGATTTTCAGGTTGGCAAGATCATTTGCTCTCATTGTTCCAGCTCTCAACTAATGCATTTCCTTCTGTCGGTTCTTCTCTAAAACCTTTAACCCGAACGATGCATAGAAATCTTCTGCACTATAGCATTTAAAGAGTGAGCCAGGGTGATTGCTAAAATCCACTTAAGCCTCTCTCTCTCTCTCTCTCTCTCTCTCTCTCTCTCTCTCTCTCCATTAATCTTTCAATCCCTGTCACACCTCTCTATCCATCTCATCTCACCCACTCCATTACATTACACCCACTACACACACACGTGCAGAGGTAGATTTCCCGGAAGCAGAACTGACACAAACTCAGCTGAGGTCAGAGCAAAAATGGAAATTTCTAAGACAAAAGTTCACTTTACACTACCTGTCCAACATAAAACGACTCTGAGACAAACAAGACAGAGGAAGCTGAGCATCCAGCAGCTAAAGACCCAGATAGATTAAAACAGAGCTGGAAGAATTTTGGAGTTTTTCAGCCCGCTAGTGGCCCAAAAAAGAAAAAAAAAAAAAATNTTTTTTTTTTTTTTTTTTTTTTTTTTTTTTTTTTTTTTTTTTTTGGTTCCTTGATTTTCACCTCATGATGCTGAGCTCATTAAATATTTCCACTTTAAATTTCCAGGCCCCTGCCACCTTTATTTTTCCAAAATGAGATTCGGCAAAATGCAGCTACTTTATTGTACTGTTACAAATAATATAAATATCTTGACTGACAAAAAAATTGGGAGCAAAGTGGTGCAAGTACAGATACTGATAAATGTACCAATGAGCAATTAGCGTAGTAAGACATATTGATATGGAAATGATTTGATTCCAAAGTCCAGTCTCCCCACTACACACTTTCCTTGTATTTTTCCTTGGTGAATGAATATATGCATTGTGTGTTGATATAGAAGCTTCATTTTCTTTTGATGTTGCTTTCATTGCTTCAGATCAATCGATGTGCTGGTTAGCCTAAACAATGGTCAGTCCTACATCTCCAGCTCCGTCACCATCCACGCCACGACATGTGTGAGTACCAGCAAAATAGTAGTTATAGCAATAAGGCAGTAATTATGGAATTTGCATTATCATGTGTGTGTGTGTGTGTGTTGCAGTCAGATGGGATGTGGGTGCTATGGTTGCTGTTAGCCCTGTTGCTGCTACTAGCTCTGGGTTTACTCTGGTGGTTCTGGCCGCTCTGCTGCACTGTGGTGAGTCTGTCTGTGTATAAATAGTGTGTGTGTGTGTGTGTGTAGGTGTGTGTGTGTATGTGTGTTTGTGTGTTCCATAGGCATATTATTTTCTGGGATATTTGTCCTTTCTTGTCTTTATTTATTGTGTAGCATTTGTTTTGTGCACCTTTTGGCAAGTTGCTTTTTTTTAATATGACACATATTTTAAGACTTTTTAAAAATGTTCCCTCATTATTATAGCATAATATAGGAGGGAAGATATGTTAAACAAATAAAACTTAAGGTTCACAGCAATAGAAATACATTCACTTATCCAAACCCATACTGCAGTGGAAGCTTCAGTTTTGATTTGTCATTTTACTTCTTTAACATGTTTATGTCAACAGATTTAGGTCACACATTTATGTTACTGTGGTACAAGATGGTCTGTTTTCACTCAGTGTGCACAGCTGCAGCAAGAGAGAGAGAGAACTGGATGTGTTCTCTGCACATTAAAACATTGCAAAGTTTTGAAACCAGACCACTTAATGAAAAAACAAAGAACACAGAAATCTGTAGGATTACTGTCACATTTCATAAGGCACTAACGTAGACTCAGAGGTGGCAAGAAAATACTTACCAAACCAACAGCGCCCCCTACTTTGCTCCTTTGTAATAACAGCAGGAGCTGTTGTTTCATGTCATTTCTTACAGGTGATCAGAGACCCGCCCCCCTCTCGCCCTCCTCCTCCTCCTCCCCCTCATCCTGTCATTGTGAGTTATCTCTTTTAAATGTTTTCTGCAACATAAAATATTCTCTTTAGATAGATAAGTTGATTATATTGTTTTTAGCTTTAGACAGTATAAAAGTATATATACCATGTATGTAATACAGTATTCTGGGATAGTAGTGTTATTCTTAATGAGCTATTTTGTTTATCAGGACAAATTTTGAAATAGATTTTTTTTTTAAATCCTTTGATGACCTTTTTTGAAATATAATCAGTTTTTGGATGTGTCATCTCTGTGTATGGAATAGTGCAGATGTGCGAACAATGAAAAAATTCTGTTAATGTGGGCTCAGTTTTAGTTTCCTATGATTCTCTTTTATTTCACCCTGACAAATTTAGAATTGGGTGGGAAAATGCTGAATATTAAAAAAAAAATGCATGAAAATTGGACATCAGCACAAAATAATTGCATTTACAAACTAAAAAAAAAAAAAATCATAATAGCTACTCCATTTCTGATTGTCTGCTGTTTTTAAGGAGCCAGAAGAAGAGCTTTTTCCCAAACACAGGTGGCCCACAGTGGACGCGTCATACTATGGAGGCAGGGGGCCAGGAGGAATCAAACGCATGGAGGTAATAGAAAGTACAGTATATATAAAGTCAAAAGCTCCTGTGTGCTATGCTGGAGGTTTCTCAGCCTCCTATAAAAACAGCTTGCAGAGACAAAACACCACCTTTGGCTGATGCAGTCCATTAAAGGCAGGAAGTGCAAACCTACAATAAAGCAAAGAATAGGATCATCTTATTGCAGAAAATGCATTCTGCACGGGCATTAATGTTGATAATAAATTAAATTAAACAGCTGTTAACCTTTAAAGTAGCATAGTGCATTATCCACTTATTCCTAAACTCTGGAACCTTCCATCCTATAGATCTGAGGTTAAAACTGAAAACTTTGAGCCTTTGTTCTCTGTAAGTTTGGTTTAGTATTATATTACAATCAATACTGATTCACTATTAGTACTTTTTAAAATTCAATTATATTGAGTTGTCTTTTTTTTATTTTGGTTTTGTTATGGCACATTGAATTTAAATTTTTGACTGACCACTTTATTAACTCATGTATATTCTACTTTATAGCATATTTAGAAGTATTGTAGTATTTTATAGTAGATATTTCAAGAAGGGAGATGCCATTGATGCAAGCATACATTACATAGTTCCAATATTTTTTATATATTTCACACACACACACACACACACACACACACACACATATATATAAAATTATTGTGAATAAATGAAGCACTAAAATAAGCACCAGAAGACATTAAAATTATTGTACTATTGTACACTAAAAGCTCTATTTTAATGTACAATAGCAATAGCACATGTACAGTAGTACATTAAAATAGACTTCACATCCTTTTTTTTTTTTTTTTTTTTTTAGCTATAAGAACAACTTTTATGTTTTAATGACTGAGCTGGTAGGGATTTGAGATGCTCATCAACACATGAGACCTATGTGACCTTCTAGGCCACAGGTTTGGGTTCACTAGTATGGTGCAGGTTTGATTTCTAGGTCACAGGTTTGACCAGGTTCACTATGGAGCCATCCTGTGACAGGACTGTGATATCTGTCATTTGTCATGAAGGTGCGTTGGGGCCAGATGGGGTGCACAGAGGAGGGGTCACGGTTAGAGAAAGCCAAAAATGCTGTGGTCACCATGCCAGAGGAAGTGGAGGAGCCCATCATACCCCGACCCCCACCCAGACCTCCTCCAGTCTACAACCCCCCACCACAGTTCAAATGGTACACTCCCATTAAGGTAAGACTCATAATCTGTCCCACTAAATGGGACACTTAATTAGCTCTGGTTCTTTAGAAATTAACTTAATCTAATCAAGTTTTGTCTCATTTTAGTTGGATCATGTTCAAGAATGGCGTCAAAAATTTTTCAAAGCTTAGAAAACATTTGCTGTTCTTTGTATTTTTACTCCATGTTTACTGTAAGTCACTGTGCCAAATCATGTTTGTTTATTAAATCCATGTTTGTGAATCTGACTGGACTTTCAGGGGCGTTTTGATGCATTGCTGGCATTACTGAGGCGGCAGTATGACAGAGTGGCCATCATGAGGCCGACATCACAGGACAAGGTGAATACAGCTAGTTTGACGTACTGTAGATAAACATTTTTCTGTAAAATCACCACAACTGCCAGTTTATGGGATAAACTCTCTGTTCTTGGTTTATATTTTTCTGCTGTGAATAACTGTATCTGACTGTCTCATTGCTGTTCAGGGTCGCTGCATCAACTTCACCAGAGTTCAGAGTCACTGAGGTACAAACATGAAGATCAACACTGGTTTTTTCTGTTTTTGATCAAAGATGACAGTAGATTGTTGTTGGAATTCACTATGGCAGTTTTTGTACACAAATACCTTATATTTTGGTTGGGTGGTGTTCAGTATTTGGTATAACTAATCTCTTTGACAGTAATCTGTCATTTTCATTGTGAACAGCAACTAAAAGCATCACAGCAAATTTGTGACAAAATCAACTGTATATTCTGTAGAATGGTAAATGAAAATATGGCTCAACTTTATCCAACTATCACCAAATATGTCAAGACGTTTGATCTGTTCACTATACAAAAGTAAACTTAAACATGTGTAATTGTGTTTTCAGCACAGATCACAACTCTGCTGTTTTTTAAAATAATAAAAGTATATATATTTATTGATGCTCCCTATGAAATCACTGACTGATTGTGCTGCTTGAGTGTGAGTGATGCTTTCAAGGTGGAAAATGAAACATAACTAAGTACATTTACTACATCTAAGTATAGATTTGAGGTGCTGTCATTGCTGCTATATTGATCTGAAGGTATTTCCTGTATTGACAATAATATTCCTGTATTACAGTGGATATTGGCGCCTCCTGCTGGTAGTTTTGTGAGTTCCACTAAAATCAAGTGGCATGGCTCCCTTCAGTTATTCTGTTTATTTGAAAGAAAATATATATACTTCTCTTTCCACAAAGACATTAAGCAGAAGTACCCTTGTAACACACATGATATACAAAAAGATAGGAAAAAATCATACATGACAAAACACTTTGATACATACACTAAAAACATGTTTTGTTTTTTTTAAACGAGTTCTTCTTTAAGGGAATTACATCATGCTCAAATCATCATAGATGAGATGAAGAACAGTATGATATCCCTGTTTGTATTTAAGCCGATCCACCACACATATTTAAGTTTGTGCTTCATACATAACAAAAACATCTATTTGTCATACATGAAATAGTTAAGTATTAACAAATTAGCTTACGTTTTACCAACACAGAGCAAGCCAACCAGCAACAAGCTCATGGTGCAACCTCACAAAGAGTATATGAAGAAAAATACCTTCTGATACAAAATACGAGTTAATACTGTATAGAAAGACACTATAAATGGAGCCACCACACATTTTATAATACAATATGCATGATCACACTGATGGAACTGAAGTGCATCTGATTTTACTTGCATGATTACCATGACATCTCTCTGTGCTGTTATTCCCACAATTCTGCATCACCAATATGCAGTCAAAAGTGGACGCATCGCATAATATTCAGACCCGGAGACACTTGGATTTTCAAAATGTCCGCTCTCTTTCAAAATTGCATGTTGTTAATAATGACCGGAAATATGTAAACTAAAAGCTGTCTGGAAATGTGTAGCTGATGCACTGATTTGTGATATACGTTCAAAATACATCAAAGGCTTGAATGACTGCTGCGAAATGCCCGTAAATTGGTGATGTTTGCAAATGAGAGGGGGAAAAAAAAACAAAAAACAAAACACAATCCAGGTTCTGATAAGGTAAAAACTGATCGTTTAACAGCAATGCAGCAAAAACTACTATTAAAAGCAGTTGGTAGTCTGTTCTGAATAACAGAATTAAATGTTCAGAGATTGGTAATTTAATCTTCCAACATGAATCCTGTTAGACGCAGACTCTTGTCACAAATCACATCAGTTGCCGTGACAAAGGTCCACTGGAGATAAACACCAAAACCATGAAGTTTAATTGAGTAATCTTATAGTCTGTAAGTGCTGTTAACTGAGCTGCTGCTGAAGAAGAGACTGATGATGATCCAGTCTCGTCTTAACTGAATCACCAGGAGGAGGGTCATGATAATACTGTCAACATCAAGGTGCGTTGGCACTGAATGAGAATATGAGCCGAGCTGCACTTGTTGTCTTGTAGTTTTGGCGTTTGTTAAAGTCTGGGCCGTGACCACGACCCAAAATCTGGTCATGGGAATGGTAGTTAAAGAAAATATGGAGGAACTGGTAGCTTGGTCATTTACCGCAGCAGAGAAGAGAAAATTGCCTCTTTATTTTAGGAACGATTCTCTCTGTGCAGAAGAGAAGATCTGGGAAACAGACCACAGATACCCAGCGTTAATATATTAAAATGTGTAATTTTTGGTGTGATTTGACTGTTTCGTGTGTGTGTGTGAATGTGTTTGTGCTGCACGCTCACCTGAGAGACCTGCGACTGTCTTTCTCCATGTTGTTTTCAGGTCCTTCACTCTCATACGAAGCTAGCTGCAGCTCTACAACAACAAAAATAAAACCTTCAATTTGTTTTCAGCTGTCAAACACGTGGAAAATGAACATATCATTTGGCGTATATGCAGGAATTTGTTGATTTTTCAGAATGACACAAATGCAAGCTGACCGTCTTCGGTGAAGATGGGTGAGGTGACGAGGTACTGGAGGATCCGGCGGTCTCTGTCAAACGGACAGATCACCTGACGCCAAACCAGGAACTCGCTCACTTGCTTGGCCAGCTCCCACAGTTTCTGTTGAGACACAATGACAGCAAACCTCATCAATACCAAAACAGATTTAACAAAGCAAGACACAAAAACCCTAATACAGAAAAAAATACAGTAATTTTTGATCATTTAGATTTTAGTTATTTCCAAATGCAACCTTGTCTCTTCTTACCTCAAAAACAAAACAAACTTTGAGATGAAGATGAGTTACTGATTTAAACCACAAGGGGTTGCTGTTGCTTTAAATGTAAAAGTGAAAACAGTCCTGTCCTCAAAGGAATCATAAAACTGTAACTTTATACCAGTTATGTAATGTGGTCGTGATTTGTCCAATTTTAACATTTCTTTCTGTTGTAAGCAAACGGCAACTAACTCAAAGTTGTTCTTGTACTTGTTGATTCAAATGTTATACAATTCAAAAAAAAAAAAAAAAAAAAGGGCATTATCACTGAAAATCTCTTCTTAAAGTGTGGACTGACCTCAAAGTTGATGTGTCCGTTGGTCAGCCTGCTGGCACAGCCTTCATTCAGGAAGTAGATGTCTTTGATGAGGAGGCTGAAGAAAGGAATCACAATCTGGAAGAAAATGTTGGACACTTTTACATTTTCGAAATGGGAGTAAGTATGCCTTAGACATTATTTTATTTTTTTTTATTTTGAAGAGCTCTGTCTCAGGAAACAGATCAAAGAAGACTTTCTGGAAGCATCGTCTCTCTCTTACCCTCTCCTGGCTGCTGTGCGCCATCTCAGACCTCTGGGTGGCGCCACGGAGCGCGGTGCGGTAGTTACTGAAGTTACTGGAGGGATCCATCTGGTGCTGATGAGATTGGACAGAGGAGCTATTTGTGAAGCATGAACACACACACACACACACACACACACACAAGCCTGTACTGTGGCACTGCAGGTTTTCTCACCTCCAGGATTTCAAATTTGTCTGTGTTGACTTTACTCCAAGTTTTCTTCAGTCTGGCAACAGGACTCATGTTCATCCCAGCTGAGAGAGAGAGAGAGAGAGAGAGGAGAATCCAAACACTGATATAAATATGAAATCGGGTTTAAAAATGGCCAGCTGAAGTTTCTGCTGCTGTGTCTTGGGTTTCTGTGGGTGTTGTTCTGTTCTTTCTGATACTTACTGATGATGGCCATGAGGGAGTTGAAGTTGCCGATGTTGAAACACTCCTGAGCCACGTCGATGAAAAATTCGATAATCCGTGCTCTGTGTTTCTTTTTCATTGGCTGCAATGAGGAAAAAAAAAATCATAAAGTGAATCACAGAGCGAGAATAAGTGTGATGGATGCATAGAAAGACAGATTGATCATTTGATATAAACAGACGGATAATTAAAAGGAGACATCAAAGCATGTTGCAGAATCGGATCATTTTAGAGCCGCAACTAGTTACTTTTATCTTCATCAATTAACTTATTGGCATTTATTCAAACAAAAATAGATTTGTCCTTGTATCTATTATTATTTTTTTTGTGCTCTTCCTTTAAGTACAGCTCACCATGCAGATCTCAGTGGCCACCAGGTAACTCAGCCTGTTGAACCAGTTGACGTAGGCCTCCAGGTTACTGGTTTTACGCTTCCGGAAGAAACCCTGAAACACAGAAAGGGAGGGAGACGATACAGAGGTCAACAAAAGACATGAGTCCACAGAGAGAACACAGCTCACAGTTTTAGTCCAGACCATCCTGCAGATCTGGACCAAACTGCACCTACTGATAGTCTATCGTGATAAATATGCTATGTTTTTTCTGACTGATTGATTACTTTTGAAGAACTCGACAAAAAAAAAAAAAAAAAAAAAAAAAAAAAAAAAAAAAAAAAAAAAAGCCCTTTCACTCAATATGTATAAAAAAAAACAATTATGAACAATTCCTGGATCCACTCCTGGATTCAAATCCATTTAAAGGTTCTCCCACGGCCCATGCCCGACCCTTCACCAAGTTTCCTCAAAACCAGTTCTAGACTTTTTGAGGAATCCTGCTACCAAACAAAGCAGCCAACAGATGCAGATGAAAACAAATCCTTCTTGGTGGAGGCATTAAAAAAAAAAAAAAAAAANAAAAAAAAAAAAAAAACGAGGAACCTGACAGCTTCTGGTCACTAATTTATTTAACACACAGCCTTCACACCCACACAGCCTCTGAATCTACACAATCTCCTTATTTTCTGCCGTTTACATTTGGTTTGGGGTCTTTTTTTTGCCGAGCGTTTTGTGGTGAACCTGTTTACAAGGCACTTCCCATAAATAAACATCATAAAAGTTGTGTGTAAGTGAACTGGACTCGGCTGTGATGCTGTAATCCCGGGGTTTCATGGCTCTATTAAACTCTTACGCAACAGCAGCAGCCCACTCTGCTCCAAACATCTCCTCTACTCCTTGGGACCCCTCATACTGATTCACTCAACTGCTGCTTTATACAAAGTGTGAGTTACGTAACGGCTGCGGCGCTATAAGGCCACAACCATAGAGAACAGAGGCTGAAAGCTTATTCTCAGCAGCGGTGATTAAAAATGACCCTTCAGCTGAGTCACAGGACCACTGAGCAGCAAAAGAGCCCTTCAGACACACTCAGACACACGCAGAATGGCTCTCTCATACCGTGTTTCGTGTATTTCAGAGAAGCATCATTTAAAATATGCGCAGGTCACATTTATCTGGCAGCAATGTGTAATGTGGTTTACATGGCAAAAGAACTCAAACCAAACTATAAAACAGACTCAAAGAAGACCACAAACAAAGACCTGAGAATCCAAATGAGAGGAGAATACTTTAACTATAGCTTTTGTGTATCGTTCTTTTGATGCTGATAATTATAAACATGCAGTGTGGTGACGCCACATTCTCTGTATTCTTATTATGTCCTTACACAAAAAAGCTAAAGCCTGAGCTGCTGGGCTGCCTTTACATGATGTTTTTGTGAAAGCTCTTGCAGTTTAATGACCAAACAAAAGTCTAAAATAACATAACTAAAGACGTATGAGCAGCGTAACAACGCCAATAATCATGTATGATTCTTTTAAATCAGTAACATTTAATGCTAGAAGAAAAAAAAACTGACAATGAAACAAGCTGTGATTTTTGTATTTTCACCTTGCAATTGCCTCCTGGAGTTATGATGATTGTGTTAAAAACTTGAATAAAGAATCTTATATTTGATGAGTCACTCAAACTCGACTGTACCTTATGATTCTCCAGAGGATCCTTCATGGCAAAAGTCTGGATGAACTCCTCAGGGCCGATAAAACTCAGTCTGTCCTGAAGGGAGAGAAGGAAAACATCTCACTGAAAACGATCTATCTTTACATACAGGTAATAAAAAATCAATCATAATAAAATTCCCCGATACAACTGCCACCCCCCTCCCAAAAACAAAAAAAAGAGACCACACAAAAGGATTTATGGGGTTAATAATATATATAACCACGGGATAAGTAGCAAATCAAAAATTCAATGAGAAGCCATAAAAGCAGCACAGAGACATAAAACAAGACAATAAAGAAGCTTACTTAAATTCAAGCCTGTAAACTGTTTAACGTTTTCTGCACGCCAACAAAAACTTTTCATTTCACACTCATCCGTCTAAATTCTCACCAGTTCAATGTGTGTGAGCTGCTGGGCGAGGATGAAGGGGTCGTCACACATGCTCAGTGCGTCCGCACGTTGACCCGAGGCCTGCTTGCTTTTCAGAGAAGCGGGCCGCTCCGTCGCCACGGCGTTGAGAGCCGCCACGGCCTCTTCGTACTGACCGAGGGCTGACAGGCGTTTGATCAGCCGCTGAGTCATCTGCTGCATGGCTCGCCACGAGTACTGAAACAATAAAAAAAGAAATGAAATAATATTAAAGTTGAAGCCAGCTAACATCAGAGTAACAAACAAATATATTAAGACTTCTACTGTGAAAAGACTTTTTTAAAGAGTTCAGATCTAAGCCTCGCCATCACGGGCAAACTGGAACTATAATCAGGCAATAAATCATGTTGCGTGTTACAAGCTTTAGGGCCTTGAGCCACAATCTTTTGAAGTAAATGGGCCATGCATGAGATTTTAGTTGCTCCATAGTTTAAAAAAAAAAAAAACAAAAAGGACCATAATATACCCGTGGGAGGTTTATAAAGCTGCATCTTAACAGTGATACCCAAGTGACTTGCAGTTCCTGCTCTCTTTCCAGGCCAAACCTTCTTTTGTAACAAATAAAACCTCCTTTTGAAAGCGGATGTATTACACCGATTTCGTGTTCTTGTTTTCAATTATGGGTCTGTTTTGAAACCTTTGGAAAGGTCTGTTCTGGCCGCCTGCATCAGGCCTGAGCTGGACTCTGAAGCCCGGATGCGGGCCAAACACACACACACACACACACACTAGCAATACAGAGAATGAGTGTGTGTAACCAGGTGTGTATGAGGAGTTATGGAAGTAAGCCAGGGAATAAGGATGCTTTCAGAGCAGTTCAGAACCTCTGGCTTTGGCTTACTGGATACTTTTTATTGGAGTGATCCTCGAGTTTTGCGGATTTGACAACATTTAACACATGCTGTACTCCCTACTACATTACAGTATAAAAATTAAGGGAAAACAACATAATACGGCTACTTTAAAATTATAATTACTTGAAGTTTCTGTGATTAACTCCATATTTAATCACATGCAAAAAATATGATTCTTTCTCTCAAAAATGCAAATTAATGTGCAGTTATATTATTCCAGTAGGTAATTACAGGGGTTTAGCTTAAAAAATCTTACTTGTTAGGTGGCACTTCCTGCTAGTCACCCATAGTTGGCACCAAAAGTCGTAGATTTCTTATGAACTGTTAGTCATTATAGAAACACCATCTTTGCTACATTTGTCGACGTTTTCTACATTTGTGTTTATGTGTGTGGCACAAACCTCGTCTGCTCGGGCCACGTGGTGCGTCATGTCCTTGAGGCAGCGCATCATCCTCTCGTCCCTGAAGTCGTACGGAAACGTCTCCGTCCACTCGGTCAGCAGCTGCACCAGCTTAGGCGCCACCTCACGCAAACGGATCTGGAAGTGTTGAAGACATCATTTGTCATTTAAGCATGTGTGGTCTGTGTGTGTGTGTGTGTGTGTGAGAGATTTCCTTCATTTTCTTTTACGTAGCGTCATTTTATATCACTTATGTCTTTCCATTTCTTTGCTCATGAAACAATTCAATAAATCTTACAAAAACAGACGTGTGTGTTTGTGGGACTGAAACTGAAACTGTCAAATCATTTTCTCTGAATGTGTGTGTTCGCACGTGCCCGTTTCATCCACCCACCTTATCCAGCAGGGCGTCTCCAGAGCGCTGCTGCTCCACGCACAGGTGACAAACCCGGGTCATGAGCTCATACGGGTGCAGAAAGACACGGGAGCTCAGAAGGAAGGTGAACACGTACGACCTCTGATGACAAGGAAAACGGTTTTTCAAAAATGGAAAAGGTGGACGCGGCTGGCGGTAAAGAGAGGAAAGCTAAAACCTTTCCTCAAACAAAGCTTCAATTATAGAAAATGGTGAAAAAAATTTGGAATGAATGAAATGAAAAGAGAAAAATGGAGATCCTAATCTGATTAAGAGGCTAAAATGATTTATTATGTAAACACAACAATCCAATTAAAAATCAGCGTAACTCGACATTGGTGTACAGATCTAGTATATGTAATTCTATATCGATTTGCTGAAGCATGTAAATGCTCCGTTGTCTTATAGTTGCTCAACAATCTTTCACCATTTCAAATTATCTCATGTGTATCAAATTACATTTTAACAATTATATTTTCTTTCCAATTATTGACTTCAGTTTTTGCTGCTTCTGAACATTCAAAAAAATTACCAAAAAAATGCTGGATCATTTTTGAATAAATACAGAACTCACATCAGGGTAGTAATCAACTGTGGGAACCAAGTGCTGGATCAGCGCCTCGAGAGATGCTGACACCAGGCTGTTGTCATGGTAACACATCTCCCCGTAGCTCGCGGTGATGCCATGTCCATAAAGTCGGCTTTTTGCCACGGCGGCAGTGTTGTGGCAAGACTGCTCGCTGCTGCCGCCGCTGCTGCTGCTGCTGTGACGGTACGAGCGTCCGAGGCAGGAGCCGGCGTGCTGGCGGGGGCTGCGAGGCTGTGATGCAGGGTGAGAGTCATCCGAAACTGTGAAGCTGCTTTTGTGCGGATGCTCCTTTGTGGTGACGGCCACGGAGGCGCCGCGATACGAGCTGTGAGGCTGCGGTACGTTGTAAGGGTTTTCTGCGGCGGCATAGGCGGCGTTGTAGACGTTTTCCTTGGTGGGCTTTGCGGCGGCGCCATTACGGTATGGGCTGCGAGGTTGGGAGTGATTGTCGTTGTTGCAGCTGTAAGCGCTGCAGGAGCTGAACTTTCCGGCGTAGGGAGTTGTGGGCGGCATGGTGACCTGATGGAAAGACAGAAGAGGACCAGTGTGAATAAAATGGCGCAAAGTCTGTGATTTCTCTGAGATTTGTAGACAAACAGAACAATTTCTGTTAGTTAAAATTCAATTACAAGCCTAATGTTGTTTATTTTTTGAGGATTTTCCATGATATAATGTTGGATTTTTTTTTTTTTTTTTTTTTTACATGTCAGGATAGAATCTCTCAGAGGCTGCAGCTTTCTGTAGCAGACACTGCTGCAAGCTAGTTGCACCCCATCCAGCAGGGGGCAGTCTCTAATTCCAGCGGAAAGTCAAACGCTTTTATTACAGCGCAGTGTCCTGCACGGCACGTCAACAAAACCTGTCGCACATGATTGACTGTTGATTTAATTAAAACGCAGTTTCAGCTTTGATCCTAAAACTGGCTGCAATTGTGTCAATCAGATAAGATAATGACTTTCAGAATCAATAAAAACAGAGACAGAGGCCATTCTGATTCATCTGCCAAGCATTAAAAAATAACAACTACAAATTTCTCCTCTAGTTTTCCAAACACTATTAAAACTAAACTCCCTCACTGTTGTTGCAATGTGTGATGCAAGTAACATCATCGCTCAAAGCAGAAATTTGTCTGTGAAAGGAAATGTAATATAGTGCTTGTTGAAAACATGTGTGTTCGGACCGCGCCAGACTTTATGGTGTGCGCCGCAGCCTGCCATAAGTGCCCGTGAAGCAGAGCATATGCCGCCGCACCCAGAGCATATCCTGCCACGCAGACTACTTTTTACCGGCACAGCTCAATTCGAGAACCGCTCATCCAAACAACTTCACACACGACACTGCACGTCCTTGGGTCCTGAGCAATAAACTTGCCGAATATCAACTTCATACAGTGCTGGGTTGTAGAGATACTGGTGCCACAGACAGAGATTTCTGTCTTCATAGTTAGATAACTTGACCTTCTTCTGTTTTTTTCATTTTGACTTTTCAGCCTTTTGCAATGATTTCTGCATTAACTTAAAAACCTAAAAAAAGCTTTTTGTTGGCAAAATTTTGACAAATTGTTTTACACCGTCTCCTGCTTGGCCTGATCGCCGCCGCTTTGATAAATCACTGGATCTGAGGAAGGTAAGTTGATCCCAGATCACTGCTGAGGCATGCTTTAACTCTGGAGCCTTCTTTATCCTGCTACTGTCGTCTGTCTCAGAGCCATATGCCAGTGTAAGTGAAACTCACACACACACACACGCTCACATATACCACACACGGCGACACGTACACACACATGCACACACACACGTTGTTCAACAAAAGCCTGAAGGACTCCAGCAGACTTTTGTTTGTCCATCACAGCGCCGACAGAGGAGTGTCCGAGCCAACATCAGATGCTCTCTCTCTCTCTCTCTCTCACACACACCCTTGTGTTACATGGCGCCATGCCCCATGCTGCTGGTAAAATCCAATACACATACATCTCACACATAAACATACACTGGTTTGGGTGACACACACACGCACTTTCTCTTGTGTACCAGGGTGCCTGGCCACACGCCCATGTAAGCCGTCCAGTGCCAGCTCACCCTCTGAACTCTGTGATCTCTGCCTGCTGTTCTCCTCCCAATGCCGTTAAAAGGATAGCGTGGCTTTGCTTTGCTAAAGCCACGATCCGTAATCCAGCAAACCACAGACTGGGTCGTCAAGTTGTGATATTTACTCATTTTGATGCAGTTTTGGCATCGTTTTCCCGCTGAAAGCTTCAGCTGTATTGTGTGTCAGAGTCATGACCTTTTGCGAGTAAAATCTCTTCCAAAATCAACTGTGTGACTCAGTTCCTGAAAAGTTTGACCCTTTGGATGGTTGTGGCTTCCATGCACCAACACCGACATTTTACTCCTCTAAATCATAGGCTGAAGCCTGTATGGACAACTTGATAAGTGGCCTGCAACTAAAGTGGCAGCTGGGAGCATAATTTCAGATTGGAGGCTCTGTTTATCTTATCACTGTTTGTAAACTCTGAAGGATCGCAGACTTAGAAAGAGATCTGATGTGGTGAGAAAAATACAGAGAAATCCAGCGATGTGTATTTTGGCTGAAATGCTGCGTGGACGAAACCGCAAGGACATGGTTCCATGTGTGCAACATTTGCTCTTTATTCGTTTTTAAAATACTGAATAAGCCCGTAAGCTTCATGCTCTGTCCGTTACCGCGTACATTCTTCAAAAACAAAAGATAAAACAAAGCCGGGCAGTATCTGTGTATTTCGTTGAGAAGTGTTGTTAGATGATCCAGATTTAGGGAGGGTAACCCGATCCATCGAAAGGTTTAAAGTAAATTATGTCTTGGTGGAGCTGTAGCCAAACTTAATGTGCAAACACTTTCGCCCGTGAATAAAGTCTGAAATGCTTCAAAGGCTTTGGAAAGATGTCCTCAACCAACCTTGGAGGTTTCAACATGAGCTTCTCAGTTGGCAAATGTAAATGTTGGCGTACGATGAGTTTTTAATGGAGTGCTTTATTATCTTATGATGGCCTGAAAGCTTTCGCAGAGGTTTTCATCTCTGACGATAATAAACTGATTTGGGGAAATCCAGCTGCTGAACTGGTCTGGTTCCTCTGAAGGATCCTGGCAGATTCGTAAAAAGCACCTACAGCAAAACTAGCGTTGCTCCGGGGCTGAAAACATGCAGAAATCCTAATTAAACTACTCAACCTGAGGCAGATTTCTTCTTCTTTTAAAATCACACTGTGGTTTTAACGGGTAAAGCCGGCCGTGCTGAGGCCTATGACGGGAAAGGGGGGAGGGGTGAGGGTGGAGGTCTTCAACAATGGAGGTATTATCTATGCTGTCATGGCATTAACACCCGCACAAAGACCCCCAGGAAGAGATCAGACCAGATCAGACAAACACACGCACTCAACGCCACCGTCAGAACGTACGACGCCACACCTCTGCGTGAACCGTGGTGGCGGATCGTTTCAAAGTCAGTCAAACCTGTAACACACATACACTCTCATTCTGCTGTAGGTGTGAACTCATTACACATGACAGATGTCAGCAACACTGAGGCCGTGCACCATAAATCTGACTTTTATTTAACGAGTGCAGTAAAGGCACAGGAATTTGTGACATTGCTGCGTGACACCGAGCATATCGCTAGTCACGAGTGGATATTGCCGTGCGTAACTCCTTCAGAGCGAGAAGAAATAATTCCAGCAACAATACTACAGTTAAAGTTAAGCCAGTTAACTTAGTCATTCTTAAATTGCCCTTCTTTCTTTCAAAGCCAATTGACCCCCGCAAGCGTCTTCGAACTTGCTGACCTGATGTTGCGTATCGGCCTTAAATCCCCTGATGTCTTGGCAGCTGAAAAGAACAAGAGGGGGATTTGTTGAAAGCTCCTTAAAAACGTTCTTCCTTGCTGTGACCTTTAATCAAATCAGAGACCTGTTGGCAGAAATAGAATTGGGAGCTAATCCAATATTATCATTTGTCTTTCAGCAGAATCACACTGTAAGGAAATCTTATTTTTTGGTCTAGTTTATTTGCGATCAGAGGAAATTTCCATCAAGTTCCAGCTGTGTTCCTGTTCATACGGCTCTTTAAGGTTTTACATAATTATCAACAGGTAAAAATTCAGGAAAACGTTCACAATAAGGACCAAGCCCCGAGGCATGAGTGTTCAATCTTCTAACTTGGGTAAAAGTTGAGCACATGAGGCAGAAATGCTCCGGTAACACTATGTACTACATGACATCGTAAAGGGAAATACTTTTAAAGAGCCTGTCAGTCTGTCTCCACCTGATAAGACAGCCTGCAAACCAGTTTATCAGAGCAGTAAAGGCCCGTTCTATCTTTGTTACACTTTGCACCGTGTGCACTTTGATACTAATTAATGGGTGTGAGCAAAACACCCTCAACAGCATGACATCATCGTTAAAGCCTTCACTAGAGATGAGGTTGAAGTCCAGACTGAGTTCATATCAGTCCTGATTTCTTAAAGCTGAACTAGGCAATTTTTACATGTTTGTGGCTCAAAATGGCACCGAGAGATAAACATCTGAACAATGTGACCTTCGATACTGTAAAATCCTGAAAGGTGATGTCAGTAAACTGCACACCGCGTGCTCATTTTTAACCAAGCTAGTAGGTATGTAGTGTTTGATACCAAGGAATGGAAAGAAAAAGAGTTTTCTCTGGAAGGAGGGCTCTTTAGCCATTGTTTATGAGACACATTTAGCTCTTGAGTTTTGATTTGTGGCTTCCTATATTATATTTCATACCAGAATGTGTTGTGGGGAAATCGGGTAAACCAATGACTCATGCCACAGCTCCATTTTGTAATTTACATTGATAACAGGTGTGTTTCCCCTTTAAAATCTTCCCAAATCTTGCATTTCAGAGTGTTCAGGGTTCTCTATATTAGCCAATTCCTTTAGGTTTAAGAAGCTTTAATTCCAAAAATTTACTCCCACCTTAAAGTTCAGACTGATTCTAACACAAACTATGATTACTGTAGTGGTGTCAGAGGAAACAAAGGCCTAAAAATCTTTAACTCACACTGATAATGACCCACTTGTTTGTCTCTTTATCTGTTATGATCATACTAGACTGTAGATGGTTGTAGCAGATCAGAACTCAAGAATAAAACAATGACTACAAGTAGCAGTCCTTATCTCATTTTGTGCTACTTTTAGAAGCATGAGGAGTTGCGTCTGTCTATTTAAACCTATAATCCTTTCTTTTTTTTTTTGGGNGGTTTGTTTCCTGTTCTTTGTTTGAAATACAATCTCACTAATACAAAACTCCAAAACAGTTCTATGTTGGAGGACTGAAACTCACGTTTTCAGCAATATCAGCTCCATGATTTGGTACCACTAGACTTAAATCTCATTGTGCTTACAAGGCCAAATTACCAGTACAGGAGGAAATACTGTTGCATTGAAACCAGGAGCTCTGTGGAAAATCCACTGAGACTCACTTGACCGGTTTAGAAACCTGCACCTGCATCTAAATCTGACAGACGGACAAACAGAGCCAGATACAGACACAGAAAGCAGATTCACTGGAGAGATACTCGCAGTCATTCACCTACTGCTGGACCTGTTTGTGTCACCGATACACAAACACACACACCTAGACACGCACACACACATATACAGCAACACATGTACACACAACACACGTCTCCCATATGATCTGCTAGGACAGTACAGTATTAACCTAGAGCCAGAAAGGATAAAGACACATTATCTCCTCTGAAGCTAAGGATATATACCCTAAGCTACATGGGATATCTCTCTCTCTCTCTCTTTCTCACAGTCACACACTCACACACATTGCTTCTATTGTCTATACACCCGACATCTATCCCAAATCTGTTTCTCACATGTACTTTCACTCTTGTTTTTACTTTAATGTTGCCTGTACATACATTAGTCATGTTATTCTCTCTCTCTCTCGCTATCTCTCTCTCACCCACACACCCACCCACACACACACACACACACACACACACACACACAAGCCCACCATGCCTGCTCCATATTATAGGCTTACAACTGAGTCATAGCACAGTAAAAGTTTAGTGAGAACTCTTGCTGTGCTACCACACTCCTATCACAGGTGCTGGTGAGTAATCTTTGTGTCTGACTTCCAGTCTAAATATAATCTGGTAGGGATGGTAAACAATAACATAAACAAATATACTTAGAAAAAAAACAAATTAAGAAAAGGGGGGACAGAAAAGCTTGGGATGGGGTTCTAAATATTACACTGTGTACATACAACTGAACAAACATGCCCAAAATTAGTTCTGACCGCTGACTTTCATTTTAAGGAATATAGTTGGGAAAAATAACCCTCTTATATTCATGAGAAAACGACATTATGAAAGATTTTTGACAACTTGCAGTCACTCAAAATGAAATAAAACAACACAAACCAGCACTTTTCTAGCTATATTTTCTCAAAATAAATTGCAATGTTATAACCGAAAACTCCTTATATTTGACTCACTGCAAGTGGTAAATTCAAAAATTTAAACTATAATTCGTGTAAACATACTTTCTGAAAATGAAGCGTCATTAAAGAAAGTTTGTAGTATGTCATTCACACCCTGCACAACTTACCTGTTACGTGCTGCAGCCGAATGTCCGAAAGAAATTTCTTTCAATTGGAGAAAGAAGGAAAAAGGAAATAAACTATCCAAACTAAGGATTTGTAATGTCCGCTGTTTTCTGCTTGTATATGTATATATACTAACAGCGTTACAGAACAACACGGTGTGTACAGACTAACATTCACTCGTTTCTCCTATTTTCTGCTCCATTGTGTCTCTCCGCTTCTGATATTTGAACCAACAGCGTAATGTGGCTCAAAGCAAGGCGTATTCAAATAACTTCCAGAGAGCCGGGAAAACCAGCCAATCACCGCTCGGAGGTGGTTGCCTCGAGGGCCACAGTGGTCCAATCGTAAAAGAGCTTGTAAGAAATCGAAACTCTGGACGTTCTGATTGGCTGAGCCGCCGTCCGTCGAGATTTTTCTTTTAGAAAACCACAGAGGGAGCAGCGAATGTTTTTGTTGGGAGGTGTAGGGTTTCCTCTTGGAATGTGACTTACAAATTAAGAGTTTGTGAGAGGAAAACGCTGCTAAACTCTTTCATGTTTTGTCTTTATAGTTTTATGCCGTAAATTTCTTCATTAGGTGCACCAAGTCTTTAAATGATGAAACACAAATGGGACAGAAACGTGCATTTGGTAAAGTTTGTGTCTCTCAGAGGAGTAGTGCATATTTTGTCAAATAGTACAAGAATCCACAAATGCACTGAATTTATGATATGAAATGTGGGAAATAAGTATTTGTGCTTGAATCAAGCAAATGTTTTGTATTTTACTGGATAAATTATTTTTTAAAATCAATCAGTATTTTTGATTAATTTCACTGCAGTGAAACTGTTTGCAGAGATTTGAAACTTGCCTATTGTAAACTTAGAGTACCTATGTAGTTAGCTTTTTTTTTTTTTTTTCAAAGTTATATTATTGTTGAGTTAATGCAACAGAATGTGCACATTAAGTTTTACTGGTGGTGCATTCAAGTGCTGGTGCAAAGCTCCTACATCCAAGATGTCAGAGTTTCACACACCATCCCTTTACTTGCTATTGTTGCTAATATAGTCATTCACACATATAACACATGTAAAGCTGCTAAACCACACAATAATAACAGACCTTGTATAAATCTAAAAACAGCACTGTGGTTTCAGTTTATTTAAAGCGAATGCTGTAATGTTTACACTATAAAGCACAGCAGAGAGCAGACAGTATAACAGATTTTTCAATCTTTGGTCTCTTTATGGAAAGCAAATTTGGCTACATTCACTTTCTACGAGCATGTTAAAGAATCTCTGAGATTTAGAAGAGCAGACTATTGTTGACAGGGCTACGAGTCACCACCAGTGTTTACTATGGGGTTACAGTATCCTGTAATTATTCTTTAGTAACCCTAATCCTTTAATTATTTTAGAAACGTGTTTATCATGCATGATGGCCCATTTAGGTAAACCTCTATTAAAGGTTTATGCCAGGTCATTGTCAATCTGAAAGGGTCTATTGTTATGCACTCAAGACTGGTTCACATCAATAATTTTGTGGCCATAAAATTATATAGAATACTGTTATGCAGGATTGCATATTTTATTATCAAAATATTGTAATAACGACACTCTTGTAGTTTACAGTTCACAGCTGCCTGCAGTGTTGTGAATGAATGAAGTGTGCATTTTCCTAATATCCATATAAAAATCTGTCATCAAAGTTGGAGCGGCTTTATTGAATTGTTATTATGGGATCAAGTGTACTAGTACAATCAGATGGATGCCTGTTCTCCTTCAGGTCCTCTGCAGGCCTTCCTTCCTGGAGGAGGGCACCTTTGGAATAGTCACCAATTCAGGCACAAATTACAAAAACAGACAACCTAGCTCTAGCTTATCTTGGCTTAGCTCTATGCAGTCTCAGTTTTTATAGTGTGTTTTTTCAACTGATAATATCTCTCAGATGATGTTAGACCTATCTGAACTTTGAAAGCACACCAGTTATATGTCTCATAATCATAATCAAAGTTTTAGCCAAATATGGATTATCTGTCTCTAAATTCCATTTTATTTTGAATTTATAAGGGTATTAAAGTAATGCCCATAATATATTAGGAGCTCATTATGATTGAAATTTGAAATTCAGAGATATGGTGGGGCACTGTGTGACCCCAAGACTATGAAAACAGCTTACTGCACTACAAACTACTCCAGGTAACAAAACATTTTTAAAAACTGAAAACAAAAAAATGATATAGTTTCCAGGTAAAAACATCTCATAAACCTTTTTTTTTTTTTTTTCAGGAATCAGTGATGAGAATGACTTTTATTTATTTGTTTATTTTATTTATTTATTTATTTATTTTTACTGTTATCTGATGGGTTTTAAAAGTTCACAAGTCTGAAAGGTTGCAGAATATTCTCAGCTGATAACACACAACATCTAATCATTCAACTAAAACAAAACTGGAGCAATACTTCAATGGAAGAATGGAAATATGTACCTTGAATTCTGCTGATTTTACTTTCCTGCAGTGTCAGTCCTTACGTAAACACTGGTGGGATTCAAATTCAGACTGTGTACACATTTCATTTTGTAAATGTTTAAACTCTCCTCCAAATATATATACTATGTTCTCTCCTACAGTCTAATTTTGTCTGAAATATCATAATTTAAGCAAGGTGGATGCACGCCATTCCCACCTCCTCAAATGCCACCTCACACTGCCATTCACCTCGGCATCCAATCCAGTCCTATTTTACCTTGTAAACATCAAATTACATAAAGACAGTGTTACATTTACAGTACAGCAGAGCTCTGAGGCTGTGGGCGGCATTCATTTTTTGATCACTACGCCTCTCACATTCTGACACATCATCATTCAGGCAAAAATAGCTGATCTCTGAGTCTTACTGGCTGCAGGGAATTCTCATTATAATAACCTGACACCTACGCCAGTCACCTGCACACACGGCTTCCGGGTTCAGCGGATCACAAACACACACACACACACACACACACACACACACACACACACTAAAGTGCACACAGCTCCTTCCGGTGGTACTTGACCGTGGCAAAGCTTGGTGAAGTCCTTTGAGTTTTTATATGGTTTCTTGATGCCTACGGCCACTAGAGAGCTGGTGGGGAAGACTTCCTGTCAGAGTGATGTAATTGATTATGCTGATGTAAATAAGATTAACCTCATGTAGTGGACAGCATGATGTACATGATGTATTTGTTTATTGCTTATTACTATTTATTTTAATGGATGTGGAAAGTAATTGTTACCTTCCCTATGCACTTCAGTGTGATGTACCACCATGATGTGGCTTGAATTGAATCTTTTTACAATGTCACCTGTCTCTTTCTGGGAAAATCTTCCAAAGAAGCCAAAANAAAAAAAAAAAAAGTAATTAATTAAAACTTCTTCCTGCCTCATACTGGCATATAACCCAATGGTGAACTATATTGCATTATATATTGTATTGGCATTATAAGATTTTCTCAGTTATTAAAGGTAAAAATATGGAAGATGAGATTTATTCAACCATCTCATGATGTTTATGTCCTCAATATATGCCTTTTTGAAAGCTATATGTTTCTCAAACTTAAAAAAAAAGTGTTACCATACCTAAAATGGGTTAGTTAATAACAACAGGAAACACATCGGTGGACAAGAAGCAGGAGACAGACGGGGACATTCTACAGTGGTGGTTCTCAAACTGTGGTACATGCACCCTGATGGTAATTAAAGCGCCCCCTGATGGTATGGCCAGATGTCCCTGGAAATTTCTGCAGGGAATTAAAACAATTTAAATCTATGGAAATTCTGTTACAATTGCAAGTTATTCACATATAAAATTGGTTTCAGTAAAAGTTTTCTTGATTCTTCTTTTCTTTTCTTTTTTTTAATGTTGACAATAGTACAAGTCATCCCATGTGCGCATTATATACTTCCATACTATGTGTCAGTAACTTGTCATGTTCATACTGTTAACTTCTTAATTTTAGTAGAGCATATGAGGTTTTTCCTCTAATTTTATATTGGTGGCTTCTTGGTGATGTGATATTGAGATGTTTTGGTTCATTCAGCATTTCATGATCTACAGGATTCAGTCTTAGACACTTTGTTCCAGAGACCTAATCACATTAATTAAAAGGTGCTGTAATCGAGTTTAGTTTGTTCTTTCCTGTCCTCTGCCCACACTGTCAATGCTACAAAACAGTCTGATCAACAACAACAAGGAGGTGATAGGAAAACTCAGTTTAAAATTCCTTCTGTTGTCACATACAGAGCAGATGTTAGTGGTAGAAAGTGAAAGGACATTTTTAAAATCACAATGAATGAACTGTGTAAAGTCAAACCAAAATGCAAAAAAAAAATAATTAAAAAAATAGGATATTCAAAAGCTTCTGACTGGTGGCGTGCTTCAGGATTTCAGGGAATCAGTGACAAGGACAAAACAAGCAGCATCAGAACAGACCAGCGTGCTGCTGTGAGGGTGGGTGGGATTACACAATGACAGCTGGGTGAGATCATTACAATTCGGGAAAGGGGAATAAAAAGAATCGGGTGGGGGATGCAGATGGGATATAAGAGAGAAAGAGAGGAAGACAAGTGACTCACTGGCTTCCAGTAAGAGGTCTGACTCAGCTACTGGAAGCCCCCTGACCCTGTCTGGAGATAATATGGGGCTAATAATCTGTGTTTTTCACTTTGGCTGGGAAAGTGAGGCCCCAGAAGGTCAGAAAAAGTGAAAAATACTCACCACTTTCACTGATTTAACTTTTTCTGAGGTCAGAGTTTAAATCTGTACATAATTCCTCATAAACTAAACAAATATAAACAATTCACCGGATTAGGAACTTCTTCAAAATAGATACAGTACATGAGTTACTTGAATGTTGGAGCAAAACTAGAAAATTCCTCACAAACAAACAGGCACTCCAAGAGTACATACTTCCACCAAGGCCAACAAAATCCCCAATAAAACTCCCCCACTGCTCACTTCTTCCTCTAGACATTATCTATCTGGCCACCAAAATCCATCCAAAGCCATCCATAACTTTTCTAGATATCCTGCTAACAGACAAACAGATCTCATAAACTCCTTGTTAGAGTTAAAATAAAATAAAATAAAATAAAATAAAATAAAATAATAATAATAACAAAGCCTTTACAAATGCACATTATGCCATTCATTTATTATTTTGCTGATTGTTTCATTCAGGCTTTCATACAGTGCTTTGCTCTTTCTTTGAAGTGATCCATCTTTCTGTTGAACACTGTGACCTATGACTTGTGTTCCTAGCAACGCTAAGATGGAGAGGGGGGGCGTATGGGGGATCACTGTCACCTGCCCCTCCCCAAGTAAGAGCAGCCATGTAATCAGAGGAACCGCTGACCACTGATCAGAGGCTCCATTATATGAGTCACAGCCGAGGGACAGCTGATCTGTGGACATCTGCCGACTTGATCCTTTTCGTTTTTGTTTTTGGGTTGTAAAAAAATGATATTTTTGCATCACAGTTTTTAGACCTAGTTTCAATTTTCTTGGCACTCGTGCACTAATCTGCCTTATTCTAAATGTATTTGGAGATGCTGTGTCAGTGCTCATTTATTAATAAATTTTATTTGTATAGCACCTTTCACAGACAACAGGTCACAAGGTTCTTCACATGCAGTAATATAAAACAATAAAAAAACAATACATAAAACCAAGAAACCAGGAAAACAACAAATAAAAGACATCTGCTAAGAACAAATAAAACCATAAGGGAAAGTGAGTACCTAAAAGCCTGTCTAAACAAAAATGTCTTTCTCTGCCTTCTAAACACGAGAGTCAACATAACGAACAGTAGAGGGAAGGGTATTCCACGGTTTAGGTGCTACAGCCTGGAAAGTGCGATCTCCACGGGTCTTTAAACAGGTACGAGGGGTGACCATTATCTGACCTGAAGACCTGAGTGACTAGGAGGCAGAATATGTCTGAATGAAATCCACAAGATGGGGGGGGGGGGGNGGGGGGGGGGGGGCTGACCATGCAAGACTCTAAAAGTTAGAACTAAGATTTTAAAATGCACTCTAGAATTAATTGGGAACCAGTGAAGACCAGATAAAATTGGAGTAATATGTGATCTCCTATTGGCTTTAGTTAAAAGCCTCACAGCAGCATTTTGAACAGTCTGAAGCCGNTAATATGTGATCTCCTATTGGCTTTAGTTAAAAGCCTCACAGCAGCATTTTGAACAGTCTGAAGCCGATTTAAAGAAGTTATGCAGAGTTCCAGAAGCAAGTGGATTTGGGAACAAGACAAAGGTAATCTGACAACACTGACTTGTGCAGATTGATATTTTGAACCATATCCAGTGAAAATGTATTTTATTGTGAACGAGGCTTGTTGCCTATGTCCGTGTTAAGAGCACATGTAGACATACCATCTTGAATTAGCTTTGTTGTGCTCAGCTTTCCATACATGACAAACTGCCGCCTGTCAGATGTAAACTTTCATCCCCTCACACATAATCTCTTGTGTTTTGTTTATGTATGTGGTTTCATTACACTCTCGGCACCACAATTCTCTTGGACGACGACTGAGATTTGCATTTTTAGGAGACTTATCGCTGTTACTTGGTGCCAGCAGACTTCAAATGGCATCATTATCACCTCGTCAAATAAACTGAAACTAAAGGAAGAAACACTGTAGAATTTAAATAGAGTGCTTCAGACACACTTAAATCAACTTAGCCTGCTCTCTTACTGGAGCATGATAGAAACCAATCAGCATCCCTCCTCCTCGTCCTCTCCATCCTCCTCTTCCTCCACTTTTGACCCACCACCTCGCTGTCCTGGACTCCTGTGATGGTTTCTGGTGATGGATCACAGCGGGACAGAGGGCCTGTTTCCTGGATGTGCCCTTACTTCCATGTCACCCACACAGATATCCTCTGAGGATGGGCGGTATTCACACACATACACACACATATGCACGACCCACATTCATATGTTCCCAGACCTATAAATTATATCCGCTTGGAATAGAAAAGCATGACATTGACCTACATTTTCTTTAGAGCATAAGTACCCCTGCACATATGCCTGACAATCCTCTGCACTTTAGACAGTTAAAATATCAAAATCATTCTCCCTACAGTGCAAATAAGCATATAAAATATCATAAGGATCAGTGAAAAATGTACAGCAGGTGTAGACTCTCTCCTAACCTCCACTGGTCGAATGCTCTGCCAAAACCTACAAACCATCAAATCCATGAGAAACATGTGAATGGCAGCACTCCAAAAAATTCCAAAAAAAGATCTCAGTTATATCATATTGTATTGACGGATTGTTCAAAATGTTCTGAAGTGGACCACAGTGAAGTTTTTGCAAAGTGAAAAAAGTCTTACATCACTATGATATTAAATTTAACTTGTGTAAGGGGTAACTTACAGTATTTTTTATATTATACAGATTTTAATGCTGGTGTGATCATTTAGGCAAATATTTTGAAAACTTTGCAGTTCTTTAATGTACATAAACACATTTATCTACTTCTAGTCTCTCGTGCTGCAGCACCACTGTGCACACTGTGTGAAAACAGGCCATTGTAGGTGCCATTTTTTTAAAGGCTGCCCTCTCCCAAAAAGGCTCACTGGAGGAGATCAGGGAGCTCTTGTCTATTAGGACAGAAGATGAAATAATTCATCAAATTAAAGGGACTTAAGGGATTTGGTGGTTTACATTTGATTTATGACCAAATACTTTGTGCATCACTTCCTGCCTTATTGTTCTTCTACTTTGTTCTCTACATATTTGGGGTTGGCAAAGCAGCTTTTGGGTACCCTGTTGCCACCAACCAGTTTGGTGGGATGATCACCCACCCACCCACCTGACCGTGAATTTCAAGTTTAGGTGAGAACACGGTTATTGTCCTGCACTTGAATGTAAGTGTGAAAGGAGTACTCAAGGAACATTCCCACACCAGGTGGTCCTGCATTGTTCTGTTCTACATGTGTGAAAGTGGATGTAAACAAATTCAGGACCAACAGGTTTGACTTACTGGATGCATTTCTTTCAGTATGAACCAGAAGTTTTACTGATTTGACAAAGTAATCCCTAAAATGAGAGCAAATAAATACAATATGTCGACTTTAAAAAAAACAAAAAAAAAACAACTTGTATTTTGGGGAAAAATATTTTTTTAAAAATATATACATTCTTGTAGAGGGGACAGTGAAAAACAAACTTGCGTTTCTTTGTGCATCCTTATAATGGAAACTTGTGCTGTCTCTTGCATATAAAATATAAGCAAAGTAAAATATTTTCAAAGGTAATCAGATTTGTGCAGATGTGGCCTTATTGTATGCCTCCAAAGTTAAGGACTGAGTGTTGCCACATCTCTTTCTCTCTCTCTCTCTTGTTCTCAGTCATCCCACTTGTGACTCTGTTTACTGTCTAATTAAAGCTTCTGTCTTGAGTAAAGTAAATATTTGGAAACCAGTCAATCAGACACATGTTCACATAACTTTGTTTTCAAGAGCGAAGATACACTTCATTGGCGTGGGCACACTTGGTTTTCTGTGCGAAGCGCCCACACTGCTGCCTCCCCTTCCTGCCGCTCATTAAAACATTAAAGCCAATAACACACTAAGGTGGGAGGTGAGGTGCCCACGCTCTCACTAAAAACAAAAGTCAGGCTACATCTGGGAGAGAGCACACTCTGAATGTTTTGATTTACTTCTGTAATTTCACTGGAGCTGCAGTGGTTTTACTGTAAACCACTCTTACACTGTCTGCAGATGTAGCGCTGGTCTGGATTTGGTGGGAGGAATGTGTGTGTGTGTGTGTGTGTGTGTGTATGTGTGTGTGTGTGTGTGTGTACTATGTCCTGAACTCTGTCCTTACCAAAGAAGTGGATTCTTTCTAAGGAACTGGGTGTTTTGGTTTCAAAGCAAACTGACTTTACTCTTACAAAAGGCTGATCAAACTTATTTTTACTGGATTTTCCACACTGCAGAAAAGTCTATTTTACCATTTATGTTTTCAAAATGACTGAGACTCTTCACTAATTAAACGATGTAAACAATACCAACTATAAAGAAATCTCAAGACATGATTATACTCTGAGTGCAGCAAAGGCTCTTTTCTTTGTTTACTTTTAGTGATTGAGTAATTAGCAGCGGTTGGTTTGGTTTATTGATTTTTCAAATGGTTTTAATGTTTTTGACTCATGAGTCTCAGAATACTGTGGAAGGTTTGAATCCCACCAACCTGAATGAAAAAAAGTCAGACATGATAAAAGTCAATGACAGACTACCAGCAAATGCAGTTTAGCCCAGATCCAGACATTGATCTGGATCTGGAGAATTAAAGTACACTGTAATATTTTAGCATCCAGGGATGCAGGCCAGGCAAGGGCTTGGCCTTTCCCAGCATGCTCAGGGGCAAACACCTAACCCTAACCCTCATGTAAAAGATGAGGGAATTATTTCCTAGTTTTGTTTGTCCTCATTGTTCAGAATCTGGATGTAGCAGATTAATATATACTTGGACAGGATACTTCTGGTGTTGCTGTACATTAACAAATAAGGCTATAAGCATGCGACTAACACCAATGCGTAGCTATTCAGATCCAGAAGAAGATGATGTCTGCCAAGTAATTTTCATGATTAATCTTTTTTACACATCTGATGTCAAAGTATTATAATAAAATCTGGAGTTATGTTGGCAAAATAAAGTGAAATCAAAGGACTGCTGGGCCTTGGGGAGGTAAACGCTCTCTGAGTGCCTTCTAGCTTATCACAGACTTTTGGACCTATGTAGCTCTCACCATGATCTATTTCATCAGGAAACATCATACAACACATTATCCACATACTGTTCAAGTTATTATTATCAAACATTTGTGCATTGTTGCTACAATATTGTGCCATCAGTCATTCAAATTTGTGCCACTTTTTTCTAATGGTGAGCATAACTTACATATTAAAATCAAAGATAAATCTTACTGTGAGATTTTCAACAAAATAAAGTCATTGCCCAAGCACAACACAGTTTATTTATTTATTTATTTTTTAACTGTGACAGCATCAATATCCCTCCCCCCCCCACCCCTTTTTTGTTTAACAAAGAATAAACCACCTGGGTATTCCTACTCGCATTCTTTACATTCTTCTATAATAAAGAACCTATATTCATCACAGTGACTCATGTAAACATTCAGCACCAAATGAGAGAAACGCAAAGGAATCTGAAGACATCCTGGAGTTTCTATTCATGCTGTCAAGGATCAGTGGAAAACAAAGTTGTTTTCACCCAGTAGCTACATTGTTTCTGCACATTTATTGTTGTGCAGCTGATGAATTCAGCGCCCAGCCGAGAGCGAAGCAGCTGAAAGTGTTTTGCTGGCCTTTAGGCGCAGGTGCACAATTGAGCCCCATGGGAAGGAAATGGAGGGGAGGGGTTTGAGTGTGACACAAACAGGAAGCAAGCGCTGTGTTTCCCCTTGCTCAATATTGCATGCAAACGGTTTATTTCAAATGTTTCCCTGTGGGACTCCTTCTTTAGGTGAAAGAAAACCAAATGTGCAAACTATTTCCTACCTTACCTAACACCCTTTCCTTAGCCAAGACCTTACATAATAGTACTGGCAAGGATATTAACTTGTACTACATTCATCTCAAGAAACAGAGTCCCAAATTCTTGAGAATTTGGGACTCTATTTTAAATCCCAATCCACCTTTTTATCTTTGTTCATATGACTTTTAGGTCAAATGAGTAGAACATTTTGAAAGTTCAGGAAATGCTCTGATATTATGGAGTGCCTTTTCACCATTTGATGATGTCCACATCTTATTTATTGTTAAATTATCATGTGTGACTGGTGTGAACTGTACTGATCTGACAAGTGTTTCTTGTCTCCTGGGGAGTGAGATAAAACTATTTTGATCCCCAAATAAGCAAGGAGGAGAGCCTATAAAGCAGAAGTTGTTGATGCTACACAGCCAGTAGGAGGAGAAAATACCAGAGAAAATGCCAGCTATTACAAATATGAAGAAATAAATAAAACAATGAATATGATTTTAAAAGTTAACAGTGGAGAAGTGAAGGTGAGGTGGTTGAGGAAAGCTGCCATTAGTTTCCTACAATGAAAAACTGTTAAAACAAGCACAGTGCTGCAAATTAAATGCTTATTACCTAATATGCAATTCAAATGTATTACATCATAGTAAAAGCATATTTCTTCTGCTGGTACAGAACTGAACTAATTTGTTATTTCTTATACGAGTCCATCAGAATGCCTGGCCGGGTGGTTATGCATGCACAGGGGGCAGGGTGTGTTTTCCTTGAGTGTGTGTCCATGGGATGTCCTACATGGTGTGGGAACATGTCCTGCCCCTGTAAAGGAAAGACATTAGGAACAACAAGAGTGCAAGGGTGGGGGNGAGGGAGGAGGGGGCCTTTCAGGAAAAGGAGGAAACGAAAGGAGAACACCCTAGAGTTTTCATTCTCACAACAAAACCCCTCCCTCTGTCCCTTCCATTCTTCTCCTCCTCTCCTAACGAGAGCAAAGTGGCTCTCGTCAACAAGTGCAGCACAACAAATAGTGCGTCACCAATGAGTCACAGCAAACATTCCTGCCTGTCTGTGTTTGCGTGTTGTGCACTTATTCCCTCCACCTCGTCCCAGACGTGAGAAGTGTGTTTGAGGATGGTCTGTTTGTTATAGGAGGGGTCCCATGTCTGTTTAGCTCTAATTTTTGTCTGCAAATGGACAAACCACGGTTTGCTGACTGAACTGGGGACAGTTGGTTTTCTAGTCATCAAGCTAAGAAATCCCTTGAAAGTGTTTTTGTCCCAGTTTGAGAACAATGCTACGTTACTCAGTGCACTCACGTTCAACAACAATGCTTGGTACTGCAGATGATTTGTATAATTCTGCAGTTGTAGAAGTTTCTTACCTAGCATCTGTGATACTGCAGGATTTTCCAGGTATTTTGCGGATGTGTTTGTTTTACTACACTTACATGGAAAGCTTGAATTTCTCATGTCACATTTTCAAGCATGAAATAAGAAGCCTTACTCGCAGCATAAGTAAACACATCCGAGTTTACTGAACAGTGTTTTCAAAGTGTAACACATGGTAATCCTTAATTTGGATTTAACAAATGTAGAAATCATCTGAACTGGACATATTTGACATTTTCACAAGACAACAGCGATTCCTGAACTGAAACTGGGCCACAAACCAGCTAGTAGCACCACAAGGGAGAGATGAGGTTGCCAGCTTTTAGGGTGAAGCACAACTTCAAATGTTCTCATGGCAGTGATTCATTCCTTTAGAGAGAGAGAGAGAGAGAGAGAGAGAGAGAGAGAGAGAGAGAGAGAGAGAGACTGATAGTTTCCACATGGGTGTTCCAGAAGTGAAGCAAACTCAAAGTTACATAAGAAAATATTTGGATATTTGTTATTATTGGCTATACTGGTTCCTGGCAATTAATCCAGAAATAATAATATGATGATAAGGATCAGACGCTAAGAAGTCTATACTGAGATTATATAAGTACAGTATAATAGTTATGCAAGAGAATTAAAATTTGGCTGAGAGAGTGAGAGAGAGACATTTTGTTGGCACGACTGTGGAATAATTGTTGATATTGGCTGGGAAGTTTCCATTTCATAATAGAATGCTAATATCGTAACAAGACTACAGAGAACCCGCTCCCAGAAAATACAAGTATGTACTAACTGTAGCTGGTTAGTTGTTTTTGCCAACATGTTGTTGTGAAATGATATGCTTTAAATACAAGCAAGGGGCCTTGTACAAGAACACTGAGAGAAATATAATCCTCAGTGTGCAGGGCAGGAGGAGACAAGGGGGAGTCAGAGAGAGAGAGAGAGGAGAAACTAGAAACAGGATGTGTTACAAAGTGCAGTGGAAAGCAAAACTCGCTTTCAATGAAATTATGTAGTTACTGATTTATTGGCTTTACCCTTTAAATGTTGTAGCACAGCGATATCATGAATTTGTTCTTTATCTTATGCAGTTTTCTCCTGTTGCAGTTTTTCATATTTAACTGACTAAACTCTTAATCCTAACACCTCCCCCCCGACACACACACCACCACCACCCCAAAAAGCTCTACAATTTTTTTTTTATTTATTTTTTTTTTTACAATGAAATGTCTCAAATGTACCATGGGTATATTAGGGCCATACAAAAAAAAAAAAAAGAAAAAAAAAAAAGAACAAATTCTGAGTTTAAAAACATGCAAATTTGCCAGTTTAAAACCTCGAAAATAAAAAGTCCGTATGCTGTCTGTATATCCATATGTTTTAAAAGTCCGCATGCTTATGATAATTCGATGATTTTGCGCTAAAAGAACAATTTTTTTTATTGCTAAAGCCAATGGAAAAGTATAATTTCTTAATTTCATGTACTGCAGATGCAGTGTAATTTGCCAGTTTTTAAAGTCGGTATGCTTATGATAATGCATGTTTTTATTCATATGGCCCTAATACGCCGTTGTACAAATGACTCCCTGGAGTGTGAAAGGGGTTGCTTGTGGTTTAGATCACACTGAGAGTCAACACTTTATGCATCTGCAATGAACTTTCCAACCACTTGCAGCTCTTCGTTTTGATTTGCTTGCCTGTGAAATGTAATCCTAACTGCTACACCCCAAATCTACACCCACATTTCGAGAACCAAAAACTCCAATATTTTCACAGAAACTGGTGGACCAAATCAGCGAAACAGTCACTGAATATTAACATTAGCCTACATTTGATTTGACAGGTGGAGACCAAGTCCAACAGGACGGCAAGGTGATACACCAAAACTTATTCTGTTGTTACGGGTTTGTTTGAGTCTTCTCGGCTCTTAAATGTCTTTTTGCCTTCACGTTTTTCCATAATCCTTTTGTGACTGAAGACAACTGTTGTCCACAACACATAATCTGTGCTTCATTTCACAAAATGTCGTGAGACTGTTGAGTAATAAAAAAATTAAAAAAAAAAAATAAAAACTATGTAGGCCACGGGCTTCACAGCTTAACATCATCACATCACAGTATCATATGACGCAAGCTACAACCAGATCCAGCACTGTGAGGGAACAATAAACTGTGAAAGGAAGTAATGAGAAAGAAAGAAAAAAAATACAGACATTAAGGTCTGATTCATGTGAAGCAACAACATGATTCCTGGAAATAAACTACAGAATATGTTTCCATTGGAGTAAAACTCAGTTGTAACCCCAAAATAGGATTGTCTGTAAGACAACAATAGCTGATTCATATATAACTGAAATAATAACCAGGTTAAAGTTTGACCTTTTGACCTTAGTCTTTGTCCATGGCTCGATTGTGGTCTCTTAATTAGTTTAACTTTACAATTGGCTCTTTCATATTGCTGTGACCTCGCCTGTCTTCCCATATACAGTGTTGTTTTTGATTAGGAAATACCCATATTGATCTGGAGTTATTATAAAAGTTATTCCAATAAATCTCTGAAATCCATGAAAAATTAACATTAATCAGGAGTTTGTCTTAAGGCATCACTGAAATTTTTGTCCATTCAGCATATTAGCATTTAAAACAGCTAAGATGCTACAGAAAATCCAACTAGCTGTCATAAGTGTTTTGCCAAATTTGATGTGTTTAACTGCTAAATGACTTTTAATTTTAATTTTATTTCCAAATCTGCCACATTGCACCACATTGAATCACCTCAGAATTCTCACTTTTCATATTTGCATATTGATTAATGACTTTGATGATACATTTCAGGTTTACAAAATGCATTAATGATGAAAAATAGGCAATGATTTTTAAATGTTCTTACGTACTTTAGGTTTTTCCAGTGTATTCATGAGGTTCACATGGTCCTGGATTTTAAAAAAAGAACAAAGTAACCCCTCCTACAGATGCACTGAAGTGGATGCTGAGAAATTGTATAACAATAGATAATCGATTTAGTTGCAGCATGTGAAAAGATCAGAGGAAAACTTCATCGCAAGATATTTAGCATGTTTCCCATTTGAAAACACAGGAACGAATCACTTCTATGTAGAGTTCACGGGGTTTGAAGATGGAATTGAGTGAACGCTAACCAACCGCAAACTTGGGATCATATGACTTGTGTGCTGTAAACAAAAGCAACAAGAATCCCAAAATGCAGCTTGATGAGTGAAATGATGAACCCATCTCTATCATTTTATGTAAAACTACACCATGTTTACCATGTTGCTCTCTCTACATGATGCGTGGCTAAAGCGGGCTTGTTGTTGTGACTAGGATAGAAGCGGTGACTCAAGCCGTGTTTTGCTTAGAAGTCTTTGACCATGTTAAATCGTCCGATAAGCTAAAGGGCCAAATGGTTTGGCAGTGAGTCAGGCCAGCAGCTGCCATCAGCCATTGTGTTTGGGGACTGACCTTTGTCACGGCGAGGCAGAGGAAGAGTTAAATAAGAGCAAAATAATCCTCAGCTGAAAGCGTGATTGTGTCGGGGGAGTGTGTGTGTGTGTGTGTGTATGTCTAAGAGAGAACAAAATACTGCGACTCCTAGGGGATTCATGTGAATATGTGCACACATGCATATATTAGTGTCTGAATGTCTGGTTGAAAGTGTGTTTTTGTGTTTGTGCACTTGTGTTGGTCTTTTTTTTTTTCTTCAACGACACTAAAAACTTTACTCGGAGGGAAAATTAAAAGATTGAGACCAAGTTGTGATTTCCTCACCCCTTATGTATTGTGTGTGCGTGTAGTGTTTGTACAGCAGAACATGGGAAAAAGCAGCCATTAAATCAAGACTTCCTGACTCGTGACCGACTTTCTCCCATTTCTTCAACGTTCTTTCCATTTTGGAAATAAATTTTGGAAGACAAGCGTCTGTCGTTTCCTCTCTCCCTTCCCATCCTTCCTTCTCTGAACCCTTCCTGTCATCTCTCACTGAGCACTGAGCTTGCAGCTTGTGCTCGCCTTTGTTTCCTTTGATCGCCATGTTTTACAGGTTGCTAGAAACTCAGGAAAATGTATGCGATTGTAAGAAGTAAATTGCTCCAGTTGGTAATCAGACTTGATAACATATTAAAGTGAGTCTTATCTTATTGATTTATGTTGTCTCTTTGTCTTGTGTCTTCTCACGTCTTCTCTTTCAACAAGACGGCTAAATAAAGTAGCTGTGACTCAAAGTGACTCACACACACACACACTTAATCACTTTCCTCTGCGTGTAAATGCACACACGCACACACACACACACACACACACACACACACACACACACACACACACAAAAGATTCTTAAGGTGTCCCCAAGCAAAGGTACCAGGTGGCTCCAGTGTCATGTTGCATGTTTTGGAAGAGATCGCATGTCTAAAGAGTTCCCCTACCTGTTTGAAGAAGCACTGCTGAGACAATGCACACACAAACACACACACATGCAGAGAGAGAGAGGGAGAGAGAGAGACAAACCATTTACACAAACAATACATGAACATCAATGTGAAAAGAGGTACACTCACCATGCAGACAAGACCTGAACTCAACTTTTTTTTTTTTTTTTTNTTTTTTTTTTTTTTTTTGTTTGTTTGAAAATGTCCCAATATCTGATCAAGCATTAAACTAAAATGCTTGATAAAGCAACAGTTTGCTAACTATCTACAGTATTTCCTTATGGCTAGAATTGACTTTGTTATGAATGCTTTACTGTTTTGTGATCAGGATTTAGTTTTAGCTTCCAGAAGGTTCTGACATCTCGCACTCTGACACATAACATTTTTCGCACCATTATAATCATCCTGCTTTCTCTTGTAGTTATTAAAGTGGACAAAGACAGAAACACCCACATCACCCATCATGATTCACAATTTCTCAGAAACTATTGAACTTCATGTGGGCGGACATTTGTGAAAGAGTAAAGATTGCTGCTGTTTGCAATTGGAAGTGGTCTATCTATCAGTCTGCAGTCCATCTCATTTATTTCTCTGTTCTTTCTCTTCATTCACTTTTTTTCCTCTCTTTTTTATATTCTGTTCTTACGCAACCAGCCCATAAATGGAACATCCACGTGCCACTCAATTACTGGAGGCTCAGGACAAGACTTGAACCTCAACCTACACAGAGTTAAGCATCTTTTATTAGCTTTATTTTTACTCCAGAATCAAACACGGTGATTCATTCATCTCCGTTGCACAGTTTGATGGTTTTTAGTTTAGCAGCTGAAATCCATATCTGCATCAAATGTTGGAACTGAGTGTCCCTGTGAACATGCGCAAACACATGTATGATTCACACGAGGAAGGAAGGATGGGAAGTGATGAGAGGAAACAGAAGGAGATATACAGTATCTTCCAGAAGTTTTCCAAGACAGAAGCCAATTCGGTTTTTCTTTTTCTTTTTCACATCCGCATTCAAGCCGTAAGCAATTCCAGCTAAGCGTGCTGGTGAGAAAGTAAGGAGCTGAAATGTTTGACACTGTTTATGTTATTTTAGCTGCTGCTGGAGTTAAATCTGTCCCAATCCTACATCTCTTCCTGGTCTACGCTGTTTGCTTTATCCTCAGGCAGGTGGTTCCTGTTCTCTACCTTGTACCATAAAGGGGTCATAACTTGATGGCTGGTCAGAGCTCTGAATGCCACCAGCAATTTTTTCTGGTCCTCTGAACTGTTTTCAGATGGATCTTTGCATGATATTCCACTATTTTCAGTATAGCTGAAGATTTGAAGTGGTCATTATTGTTTTTTTTTTTTCCTGACAATCATCCTNCTCTCTCTCTCTCTCTCCCCCCCTCTCTCATAAGCTTTAATCATCAGACATAACGGACATAACAGACATAATGTGTACCGAAGATCTATTCACTTTGAATTCTAATGCAAGGTGTAACAGTGGCCTTGGTTGCAATTGTTAACAGATTAGCCACAAAAACTTGATTAGCTGATGATAGAAATACAAGAATTTGTTGCTGTGAGTTTGCTTTGGAGTATTTCTTTGACCCTACTGGTCAAAAAAAAAACAAAAAAAAAAAAAACNAAAAAAAAAAAAAACAAAGAAGCTTAATATAGCATCAGTACTTCTCCAACAAGCAGCATGACCAGGAAAGTGATGTCAGGAATCATGCTTATAATCTTAGCACCCACAAATGATTCATTGTCTAGCTTTATTTAGATTTTAGATTTCAATATGGATTCAGCGTCAGAATTTTCCCTTTAAATGCCTATTCAAGATTTCAGAGGGGGAATTCATGTTGGATGTAGAGCATCCAGCCTTTACATCATGTGATTCTCAGATTATGCTAAAGCAAATTAATTATAAACTGTGTTTTGGTTTGTTCTGGTAGTGATGGTGGTGGTGGGTGGTGGGGGTGTTAATACAAAAACACTTTCATGGCTAAAAATACAAGCCATTCATCCTCTCACCATGGGATCCAAGCTCATTAAATCACACTGACACGCTCATCATGAAAGGACCCCTCACCAGCTGAACTGCGACCCATTTTGAGTGTGACCCCTTCGTATAAGAAACTAGGCAGCAGGGTCTATTATTCAGCATCCGGGGACACAAAAACAAGCCGAGCCACGTTTGAATCAGCGGCTGAATAAAAGCTCTCATGTGTTTCTCCAGTCTNAAAAACAAGCCGAGCCACGTTTGAATCAGCGGCTGAATAAAAGCTCTCATGTGTTTCTCCAGTCTTTTAAGAGATAAAACTCTCTCAAGCTGCAGCTTAATGGCAAATAGTTGGGATGGTACTGCTAGATGAGTGCTCCTTTGTGTGTGTGTGTGTGTGGGAGGGGAGGGGGGCAGGATACAGACCTTGCAGTGTCCTGGATTTTGAACAATCACACCCAAACTTCCACGTTAACTCAATCAACCAACAGCTATTTGCCTATTTCCCTCTTTTAACTTCTCATTTCCTTTTACTTCCTCTCTCTCTCTCTCTCTCTCTCTCTCTCTCTCTCCTTACNTTTAACTTCTCATTTCCTTTTACTTCCTCTCTCTCTCTCTCTCTCTCTCTCTCTCTCTCTCCTTACCTGATGTTTCTCTACAGCAGATCTAAAACTAGCTTTTCACTGTAAAATAGACTTTAATCAGTGATGATTACAGTTTATTGTATTATTTGCGTGTGACAGCAGCTGATGTTGCATAATGGACTGGAAAGTTTTTTTTTTTGTGTAGAAATTAATCAACTCTGCATAAATTTGTTTGATCAAAAAGTGTCTTCCGTGTTTTGTATCTTTCTGTTTTGTATCTACAATCTAGTATAAGTGATATTCAGTTTCAGTGTCCTCTGTCTACATGTTGCAACACCTCCTTCTTGTGCTGAGGTTTGGTACTGCAACTACAATAAGCAGGTCTCCTGAGTTTGAGGGGAGGATCAGAGGGTGGAGCTCCAAATTCACTGCACTCTTCTACAGGTAGAGGTTTTAGGCTGTAATCCAAAGCCAACAGAGCAAGTCAGAGACTCTAGAAGTTGTCATAGAAGAAATCAAATCCAAATCGAATGCTGCACAGTAAAAATGGACAGCAGAGTCAAGCAATTAGATGTTCCTCTAAACTAAATGCAGGTAAAGTTATCAGAGCCTAAAGATGGAGAGATATGTGGCTGTTCTATTTCTCTTCCTGTTGCTCTCCACAGGACAAGTATATGGAGGTACGAAAATCCCTTCTCCTGCTTTTTATGCAGAATTTAAAACTATTGTTTGCTGGTGTGTTTTTGTTGAATTGCTATAATGTGATGCAAAATTATTATGCTTTTAAATTTTTAGGCATTAACTATTCACTTATACAGCTCTAAGGTCATTTCCATCATGATTATGTGAACTGAGAGATAATATATAATGGCACTATAATAGAATAGGTAATAGGTAACAGTAATAGCAATGTGATTAAGAGAAAATGTGTGTCTCATGTGGCATCTTAATATTTAATTCAGGCTAATATTTTCTGTATGGCAATATGTTGCTTGATACTGGATTATATTTTTGCTGGATTTTTTTTTTTTTTTTTTTTTGCCATGGGTACCTGATCTGCTGTAACCACTGCTTCTGAAATGTGTTTTACTCTGATGATCCTCACTTGAAACAGTTAGGAATAACTTTGACAAAACAGGATTATCTCCCTCCCTCCTCTATTTCTATAAATCCACACACACGCGCGCGCACACACACACACACACACACACACACACACACACACACACACACACACACCAGAGTTGATATAACTCTTAATTATTTTTTTGTAACTGTAGCCCCAAAACTATATCAGCTTTGTGAGTGAATAACTTTCCAATCAACACTTCTGGCCAACTCCTAATTATTCCCACTGATACATCAACACTTTTAATGTTGGGAAACCTGTTCAGAACAACATATAAAAGACATGCAAGTGTATCTTTGTCTGTAGGGAGATTATTAATAATCCAATATTCACTAACATTATAGAGGCAGATTAGAGATGGGCAGACATGAGTGGATAGTTAGACTGACAGTGGGATAATGAGCTTTATGAGCAACATGCTAGGCAGACCTGCTGAATGAGTAGGACCAGTCTGTACATACTAACAGCATGGATAATAAACCTGGTTTGAGATATTAAATATATATATGAGATATTAAACCAGTTCAGACAAATGATACAAGCAAGGGAAAAAATGAAATGAAGTAGCCAAGTAAGTAAAAAAAAAAAAAAAAAAAAAAAAAAAAAAAACTAATCAAAATATTACCCTAATTGTTGACATGAGTTTACCACCTTAAGAAAAAATATTTTTTTCTGAGTGACTATGAACTGAATAATAGTGACTGGTGTCAGGTCAAATTAGTAGATGTTTGACAAATTTATAATAAAAATTTTGGTCACTTTTCTTTTGATCGAATGTGAAAATTATGGGGGTCATTCCTATGTTCCCACGGTCCTATGTTCCCCAGCTCTATATAGCACAATAGAGCATATAATGGGTTAGGGTTAGGGCTAGTCTGTCAATACACACTTAATTCCACACTTCATTCCAGCCAAAAATAATTTTGAGACTGAATGTTATAATGAATGATTTTTTTTTTTTTTTTTTTTGCAGTGTGGGTAGATTTAATGGGTTTTCCTCAGGGTAAAACTCTGGTTTACATTGCTAATGTTTTCTACAGTATGGCGTGGGAAGACAGATTATGGGCTTTTCTGTAATTATGTTGTATTGTTGAACTCTACAAAACAGCTCTCCCGAATAATCTTTTTTCTCCTTCCTGCAAAAATGTCTTTTTTAAAATTAAGATGAAGATAAACGAGGCAGTTATGTGCTTTCCATTTTAATCATTTTTTTGTGTTCAATGTCCCATTTATTATCACGTGTGTGTGCGTGCGCACACACACACACACACTGTAACAGGTGTAGCAAACAATGGCAATCAAGCAGTCTGTACACACCCATTCATTCTTGATTAAAGTCCTAATCAGTCAAAATAACTGATAACACCCGGGTGAGCTCAAAAAAATACATATTAATATTATAGTTAGCCATATAGCTAACTAGTTACTTATGCGTTCAAGGTCCAACAACATGAATACCATGCATGAATAAATTTAAAGTAACTGTAAAATAGAGGTTAATTCATTCCAATTTACAACATGTACTGTGAAAAATTAGTTCTATAGCTCCAACAAACAAACTTTAACTCAAGCATGATGTTATTTGTGCCTCTAGAGCAGCTCTATCTTTTTAGCAAAATTTTAGCTTTGTTAAAAAGGTAAAGCTAAATCTGTGTCACTTGAGTCAATTCAGAACGTTTCAGGGTGACCTGTTTCAGAGTCCATTAGCTGTCATTAATTGAATTTGGATGGGAAAAGCACCGGAAACACTGAATTAAGCACTTACATGTCCTGATGGACAATCAATACAGTTTAATGGAATGTGTCTGTGCTGGGTCTTGTTTCGCTATCAACATTTTTTATTTTTTGTGTTATCACCTTCATTTTTTTTTCTATGCACAGTATAACAAATCTGAACATGTAACTGAGAATGTGCCTGAAAAACACATATAAAAGAGTACACCAATTTGTAAGAAAGCTGGGGATGAAAGACATCAGAGTCCATGCCAATATGTTCTCAATCAAGCTGAAAAAAAAATATCATGAACAGCTTTAGGTATAATGCAGTTTAATAAAACAAAATAAAATAATAAAATAAAAACAAATTAAAAATACAGGATGAAATGAAAGGCAAAGTAACATGAATAGACAACAGCTTAGGCCTCACCTTTCCTTCTGCATCCTTTGTTGTTGTTGCAGTCTCATTCTATGGTGATGGCTACATTCACGTGCGGACAGTGGAGGCGTCCAGTCAGACATCTCTCCATGTGCGATTTCGAACCTCCAGCTCATCTGGGCTGCTGTTCTTGGCAGCAGGACGCAGAGACTTCCTGCTACTGGAGCTGATCTCTGGATATCTGCAGGTATTAAATCACATAAACACATCCAACATCCAGGTACATATATATATTTGAATACAATAGTGTGTATTTAATTGGTATTGATATATATGAAGAAAATTAGGAATTGGTGTGACACTGTATTAGCAAAGCTAGACATCAAAGCCTTCCTACTTAAAAGACTATACCACACATTTTGCATGTTTGAGCCTAATATATTCAATTTTCATACATGTAAGGTTACTGACAACTATTTCCCAAAGGATAAAACTGTATTTCATCTTTCCTGATATTTTGCAAAACCTCTTAATCTTTCAAAATCAAATATTCAAGTGATACACCCACCTTAAAAATCCATGTTTTACCTGCTAATACTTACGCAGCCTTATGAAGTCATGATCGTTTAAATTTTTCGATAAACGCAGGTCTTCTTTTGGGACTATATTCCCTGGTGGAGACATGCATTCAGTCTGTGCTTTTTATTGTGCTTAAACGCTAAAATTATGAAACTTCGAAAAAAATCTGAAGACAGGTCTTGTTCGCAATGATGGATTAGCTATCCCAAGAACGTTTCAAGTATCAACAAGTTGATTTTAATAGTGTACCAGAATGAATTAAAACCAATGGTGGTCTGGAAGGTTGGAAAAAAAAAAATTTTAACTCACCTTCCAGTAGTATGCTTTGGGAAATGATTGTCAGTAACCTTACATGTATAAAAATTGAATATATTAGGTTCAAACATGCAAAATGGATGGTATGGTCCTTTAAACATCTATCCATGTTTTATCACCCCAGGATAGTAGAGTTAGGTACTTCTTTTGACAAAAATGGTAAAATATTTTACTTAATTACAAGTACCAACACAAACAAATAACACAATTAAAAATAGTATATTGGAAGAAAAAGTCCTGCATTTAATATTAATACAGTAGGGACTGACAATAAAATGTAATATTCAGAATATTAAAGTACCCATAGTAAAGAATTACATGCTCTACTTCATCCTCTCTCCCTTTCCATTTCTTATCTTCTTTTTCCCTTTCTCATCCTCTCTCCCTCACGCTGTTGTCATTCATTGAGTTAAAACAAGGGCTCACATACAGTAAATGCAGAGTGTTGACAATGCTGTTGTCAGTTATGAAAGTAAAATCTGTCCAGAAGCTCTCACACAGTTAAGTATCTCACACCTTGAAAATAAGAGAAAAATGTCTCGTCACAAAGCCATTTTAACTGATTGGTATTTACTATCCTGAGGCGAGCTAGAGGAAACATGGGTGTCAGATTGCTCACAAAGAGAGGAAAAAAAAACATAAACCCCCTGGCACTGGCTTCATTTCAGAACAAGTTCCTTCATGACACAAGTTAAGACAGAAGACCGCAATAGTTTAACGTTAGCTCCAGCCACAAGGCAAGAAGAAAGCTTGGTAGAATTTTTGGTTTGTGGAATAATCTTTTAATCTTGAGTTGACAGCTCCTTTGCTTCTGTTCTCAAAACATTTTAGTAAACGAATTTACTGTGGACACTTAATCAGGCACACCTCTACAGTCTAACAAAATCCATTTTCAACAATATTAGAATGAATTTTGTGAAATGTACTAAACTAAATAGTAGTAATAATAGCTAAATCAACACCTCTCTGACACTGTGCAATGAAAAACTGAACATACCGACCTTTACAAAGTTATGAGTTCTTGCAGAGCTGTTGTGTTGGATTGCACTAGATTGTATAGATGAACCTTTATAGAATGTCCATTTCCATAGGGGGCTTAGGTTTTTGCTTCTGTGAAGTAACTAGTATTTTTTGAAGTGTAATTTAAAGCATCTTCCTTCACAAAGATTGCCAGAAATTACAACGACTTTAATATAATTGGTCTTGGTTTATCTTTTTTGAATCCATCTTCTCATTTTATCTCTCCTGGCATCCAATTTTCCCTCCTCAGTTACGCCTGGACCTAGGTTCAGGTGAGAGGTTGCTGCACTCAGACAAGGACATCCCTCTTAATGATCTGGCATGGCATTCCATGGAGCTGACCCACGACCGCCATAATATCACCATGACTGTGGACAGAAACTCCCACACCGGCCTTCACATGCTAGGACCAGATCTCGAGCTCAGTGTGGAGGATGGGCTCTTTGTTGGCGGAGAAGTTGGACTGAATCACCTCTACCTGCACAACACCTCTACAATGTTTAGAGGTTGTGTGGATGAAGTCGTGTTCAATGAACATAACCTGCTGGCCAGCCTGAGACCATATTCTGGGTATAAGAGCATCCATGAGGTTTCTCTGGGTTGTAGTTCCCAGTTTTCTGCAACAGAAGAAGATATTATCAGTTTTTTCAGCTCCAAATCCTTCATCTCGCTTCAACCATGGGAGGTGCTGCAGGAGGGGGTGTTTGAATGTGAACTGCTCCCCTCTGCAACAGGGGAAGATGGTTTGGTACTGTACAGCTCCACCCTCCAAGGAGGGTTTGTTGCTATCGAAATCAAAGAGGGCTACCTGGTGGCATTGGTTGGAAATAGAGATGGTATTCAAACTGAGCTACATTCCCGAAAGCACCTCCACAGTAGCCACGTCTGGTATCCTGTCCAGCTGCACCTGCTGCCCTGCAGTGTTCAGCTGAAGGTGGGTGAGGAGTTGGTAAAAACCAGTCTGGGTCAGGACCTCCACATCATCCAACTCAAAGGGCCTCTCTTACTGGGAGGGCTGGATGAACAAGCCAGAGGAGAAGCAAGACAAGCTGGGTTACTTGCTGGGCCTGTGAATCAGCTGTTGATAGGCTCCTTTAAAGGCTGCCTTCGAGAAATCAAGGTAAACACTCAACGAACCGGCCTACCTGATGCTGCTGTCACCAAGGATATCACTGTGGGCTGTAAACTGGGACAGCCTGCAGAGGTGCCGATCACCACGGGCCCAACGGATTCCCTGGATTCTGATGTTACTACCACACGACCAATTAGCAACACAAATAATACTTACAGAAAGAAAAACCCAAGCTTCCTGATGCTCAGAAAGCTAGAAGTAGCAGAGGGAGGCCGGGCACCTCTAGAACCTAAACACATTAAGGTAGGACAGTCCTGCTGTTAATATGTTCTTCATGCTTTCACTTATCATTTGACACTCACTCTCTTTAACAGCATTTATCAATTTGTAAAAGTAAATGGCAGAACACTGTCAAAAAAAAGCTGACTGATACAGTCTTAACACATTAGAGCCTTTATTAAGCATTTAGCAGAGACTAAGCAACATTAGCAACCCACTGAACCCACTGGTTTTGTCCACCTGATTAATATAAATCAAATAGGTCAGTCTCCCCTTAGCTCCACCAACTCCTGAGAAAAATAACTTGCTATAAATTTGACTTTCGTCTTCAGCTAGTTGTTGTTTTATGAATCATTTAGTGTTAAGCAGCTGGTGTACATTCACCACAGCTTTTTTTTTTTTTTTTTTTNTTTTTTTTTTTTTTTTTCTTTTTTAATGGGAACAGACACTTTCTATTGCTAGAAATGAGGTTGATGAGATCAACCAAGACCCAACTATACAAATGAGTATGTCAGTCAAACCAAAACAGTAATGAAGCGCTGGAGAGTTGGGTGATACTTCTCTGTTACCAGTTGACTTTTAAAGGTGGAAAACCTGGATTGCTTAATCCAAGTTTTATATGTCAGATTACCTAGAGATATGTGGTTTCACACAACAGTACCAATTATAACATGCAGTCTTGTTTTTGTTTTTGTTTTGTTTTAAAGTTTTGTTTTCACCTTCCAGGTGAATTTGGATTTTAGGAAGTTGGGCATCCACCCATCCCAGCTAATGTTCCAAATTGAGGAGCAGCCCATCCACGGCCAAATCCGGCTGGACCGGACTGACCCTGAACCACATGGAAGGAGTGACAAGAGTCTGGAGAGTAGTATCTCAGTGGAAGGAGAGGTGGAGGACCAGACTTTCAGTATGCTCGATCTGTGGCAGGGCCGGGTGATGTACATCCATGGTGGATCAGAGGACCAGCATGACTTCTTCACATTTTCAGTTTTTTCTACCAGTAAGAAGCAGCTTCCTGTGTTTCTGAGGAACAACCGCTTGCATCGGTTTGACATCAGTATCACTCCTGTGAATGATGCACCAGTGCTTAGCCTGCCGGAGGGAAACCTCTTCACTCTGCTGGAGAAGTCCAAACGAATGGTTGGTCAGAAGATCTATTTCCCATCATATTTTCTACCAGTGAAAGTAAAGATTAAAACTATTAATGTTTAAACAATGACCCTATTTAGTGTTTACTGAAATAGGTTTCAGAATTTTAATATGCGAAACTCACTGAAATAATATCATCACAATTTCTCCAGCTGACCACAGATGTGCTGAGGGTATCGGACCCTGATAGTAGTCTTGCAGATTTGGCGTTCAGCTCCCTGGGAAACCTCAGCACTGAGGCTGGACACCTTGAGCACCAGGATTACCCCGGCAGGTTGGTGCTTGGCTTGTGAGGCTTTACAGTACCACACAAATCTTATTACATCCAAATGTGGACATCTGTTCAATGTAAATGTAAATACATGACTATGAATACCTGTTTTACATCTATGTAATTACTGGCTGTTATTTACTCTGTAAATAAAGTAAAAACAACACCTCTTAAAAGTAAAATTTAAGAGGTGTTGTTGCATTACAATACAAGGAACAGTTAAACAAGACTTTTGGCTTTGATATATTTATCAAGTTGGAGAGCGATGTTAACTGAAATCTGAAAGCCTCCCATTTCCAACCATAAATTGAGCAGATGAAGTCTTTGGAATTTCCCTGAGGACAAAAGTAGATACAAGTCAGCACTCTTGTTTTCCAATATAGACTCATTGCTGGATCCTATCCAGTTCCCAGACTACTGTTCTGTAGCTGATGTTGACCTAGGACCTTCTTTTGGTGTAGTGGAGGAAATAGAAACTGAAAACAATGGAATTATTTTTTGAATGGAAGCTAACAGGAATGCATCTGTCTTCCAGAGCCATTACTTTGTTCTCTCTGTCTGATCTGGAGGATGGTAAGATCAGCTTCGTCCATACTGGGGTCCGCACCACCAGGCTGGCACTGAGGGTCAGTGATGGACAGAAGGTAGGCAGCATTAGGTCTTACAGCAGTAATATCAGTGAACAAGCCTACTTGTTTTAATTTAGTATATTTGAATATCTGCATGCTTGGTTAATAATAATGATGTTGGCCTTATCCTTCTTATCTCTTCCCATTTTATCTCATCTTTTCTTGCCTGTCTCCTCTTCCTCTCCTCCCTCTATCCTCACCTCTCCTGTCATATTTTCATGTTCTGTCTCCTACTCAGCTGAGCAACACAGCAGTTTTGAGGATCATGGCGGTGCCACTTGAGCACAAATTAGTGAATAACACTGGGTTGGAGGTGAATCAAGGTGGAGCTTCAGTTATCACAGCCAGTCATCTCGCAGTACAAGTTAACGTGCCCGATCAGGCAGTGGAAATTCGCTATAATGTTACTGAGTCGCCTCAATATGGCGAGCTGCAGAGGTTGCACTCAAATGGCAAGTGGAAACTGACTCATACTTTTTCTCAGAATCTTATACTAAAAGAACGGATCCGATATCTCAGCACTTACCATGGCCTACAGACTCAGAACAACATCACAGATCATTTCAAATGTAAAATCAGCATTGGTTCCCTGAACAATGAGGAAGTCATTTTCCTCATCACAGTTCGCTGTATCCACTTCAAAGTCACACGTAGCAAAATGGAGGTCAGTGGTGTTCAGACAGCTGTCATCACCCCTGAAAATCTGCATGCTATCTCCAAAGGTGTTAAACTAAATGAGACTGACCTTTACTTCAGGCTGCTGTCAGTACCAAGGAAAGGTTGCATTTTCCTTAACCACAAAGTCCTAAAAGGAAACTCAACCTTCAGCCAGAAAAATATCACAGATGGTTTAGTGAAGTACGAGCTGCTCAATAGGCTGTACGATGACACAAGAGACACATTTAGCTTCCAGGTGTTTTCATCACACGCTAACTCCACGAGTTATGACTTCAGAATCAACATCAAGGCAGAGTCAACAAGTTTCATTGTCATTAACAAAGGCCTGTCCATCCAGGAAGGTGGAAGTAAAATCATCACCAAAGATTTCCTGTTCACCCACACAGCAAGTAACCGGATGGTCCAGTACGACATCACAACGAGCCCCAGGCACGGACAGATCAGGAGAATCAACCTCTCCAATTCAACTTCCATTAACGACAACATTGTGACATTCACAAATAAGGACATCATTGAAGAAAGAATCATGTATGTTCATGACGACAGTGAGACCAAACAGGATGCATTCACTTTTCAAATAGCCATTTACAAGCCAAATAAACAGATCAGCAGTGAGGACAGAAACACCACAGAGCACATCTTCAATGTCTCTGTACAGCTTGTCAATGACCAGAGACCTGTCAGGGTTATTGATAAAGTTTTCCATATTGCACGAGATGGTCAGAGGTTGCTAACCTTGGATGACCTTCGTTTCCGGGATGATGACTCGGACTTTGAGGATGGGTGGTTAGTTTACACACGGAGGGGGATTCCTGTAGGAGACCTGGTACTGGCCAGTGATACCAGTCACAAGCTGTACGAGTTCACGCAACAGGACCTTGAGCAGGTTGGCTCTGTTAGACTTGTATTTAAAGAATATGCCTAAAAATATGTGCTTTGATTATATTTAATTTCAGAATGCAACCCTTCAGTTATTATAAAGTTTTATCCCTGTGGCCACTTTATAGTTTTATTATAAATACTGTATAATTGTATTTTCTTGCTCCAAGTGTCTTTTTGCTAACAATCGTGCTGATTCTTTTTCCTCTGCTCTCCACAGAGAAAGGTGTTATTTGTACACAGAGGAGTAAGCTTTGGACGTTTTGTGCTTTTTGTATCAGATGGAAAGCATTATGTTTCAACACTACTGGAGGTGATTATATTGTCTTTATTTTTTATATATGTCTTTATACATGCATTTTACAGACATGCATTATTACTTGTTATACACTGTGTCATGGGCTACATTTCTTTCAATCATTCTGGCTAATCTACACTTTGGATAAAATCTTTGCACAGATTTACTCTGGTGTATCATTTCTACCTGCACATCCTATCTGTTGCTGTAATTTATAAAATTGCTAATTATTAATTTTGTGTTGCTGGTGCAGGTGGTGGCCCAAGATCCTTTCCTGCAGGTGCAGAACAACACAGGCCTCATGGTCCAGCAAGGAGGGATCACAACCCTGACCTCTGCAAACCTCAACGTCTTCACCAACCTCGACATCCGAGACCCACAGGAAGTGACGTTTGAGGTCTTTCTTCCGCCCAAACATGGCACCCTCTTTTTTAATGATGGAGAGCGTGATGTTGTCACAGAAACAGATGCCATTTCGATATTCACCCAACAAGACTTGGTGATGGGACGCCTGGCATATCAGCATGATGGCAGCCATGAACTGTCAGATAGTTTCAATGTGACGGCGAGAACGAGGGAGAAGGAGCAGAGCACAGAGGGAAGAATGGACAGACGGAGGAAGGAGGTGCATCTGGACATCGGAGTGCCAGTAAAGATCTACCTGGAGAGTCACCAGAGGCCACCAACTATTATTAATAACCATCCTGTGGTGGTGGCAGAGGGTCAGAATGTCTCCATAACCCGGAAACATTTAGAGGTAAGACAATGTAAAGGCAAGTTTAAGTCTACAGCACAAAATATTCTTCACCTGAGATGTCTGGCTTTAAAACTCATTTTCTGGCCCATATGTACAATAACAAACAAACAAAAAAAAAAAAAAAANAAAAAAAAAAAAAAAATACTGAAATCAGAGATCAACTCAGAATGATACATTGCTCAACAGTATACATACTGTCATTAAGAGAATTATATTACATAAAATTATTAACTACATTAGGACTTCCAAGCAGTATTTCTCCCTATGTAATTTTCACAATACTTGAATGACAAATGAAATTACATGAATAATTTAACTTCCTGTCACACTGCTATTGTGATTCAGCAACATCCAACAATAATGGGATTTCTCATTCCTAAACAAATAGTGTACATTATATATCAATGTAAGAGGAAGGTCCTCCATTTTGTTAATTATTGCTTAGTCATAATGCCTTTGTCCTTGTGACATTTTCAAACTAATTAACACTACTGCCACCCTTGTTGAGTATTTTAGCATTGATATATATTTTCTTTGTTTTGTATTATACAGGTGGTTCATGAGGACAGCCAGCCCTCAGAAATCATTTATACCATCCAAAGCCCTCCCACCCTGGGCATCCTTCCAAAGATTTCCCCCAGCAAGAAACTTCAAAACAGCAATGGAAAGCAGCGGCACCAAAATCCGGTAGAGTTGGCTTTACTCCCAATATTAGTTATATTTTAATTGGTAATTCCTCTGTGATTCAGATACATATGTGGGAATTTGGGCCTAAGATCAACCAGCCTGATTGAATCTATTGAAATTGTTTTGAATAAAAAGTCAGTATCTGATGTCTCTTTTGACTGCTTCCATCAGTTTCAAACCAATATCTTGATTAAAGGAGAAGATCCCCAGAAAGTTGCATGCTGCAGTTTTAAAATGTCAAAAGATTCATACAATCAGAGGTTGATGAGTGTGTCTGCTCTGTTCCTCCCTGTAGGGCCTGAGAGAGCCAATCACCTCCTTCACACAGGAGGATCTCAATCAGGGATTGGTCATCTACAAGCAGCAAGTTGCAGGAAACCACACTGACTTTGTCCTATTGGAGGCAACAAATGGTGTCACAGAAGTCAAACCAATTAGGCTGGAGATTGATATCATCCCTAAACTGCTCCCTTTACAGGTTGAGATTGTTCTTTAGAGCAGCCTGGTCTTATTGAAATTTTGTGAAATGGGCATGATTTTTTTTTTTAAACTTTGCTCTTCTATTCACAAAATACCTTTTTTATGTGACCTAATACCCACATACTAAAGTGTTTTAATGTTGTATGTGCAACACAGATTATCACATTTAGTTCACAGCTTTAACAACTATTTACAACTATATTTTTTATAATTGTTATCATAATCAAATGCTGATTATTTACTGCCATGAATGACCAATTGATCAGTTTGCTAACCTGGCATCCAATCCAAGTGACTCACCAACAACCTAGTCCCTGAATACTAAATACTTTTTCTTGTTGATTCTTTAGGTGTCTGACTTGACCCTTGATGAGGGATCCTCCCTTCCATTGACCTCTGACCTCATCAAAGTCACCAATCATCACTTCTCAGGGATGAACTTCCTGTACCAGGTCATCGTTCCACCGCGACATGGACACTTGGAGCACAGCAGGATCCCTGCGATGCCCATCATGGCCTTCACTCACACTGAGGTTTGACCTACATACACACACAAAAACACGAACACAGACTATGTTTATGATTGCACTTGTATAACATTAATATCTCACACACACCACTGTATTTTCTTGAAACTTGAATGACTGTCACGTGGGTCGACATATTTTCTTTTTCTAGGTAGAACGTGAGTACATCTCTTATATCCACGATGGGAGTGACACACTTAGGGACAACTTCACTATTGTGGCCAATCAGACTGAAATCAGGAAGCACAGTCTGCCCTGCACTGTTCATATCATCATCTCACCTGTCAATGATGAGACTCCCACCGTTACAGCCAACAGAGGGCTGAAGGTGAGGATTGACAGTATACATCGATATACCAACAGGAAGTAGACGTAGATTGATTTCACTTTCCTTTCCTTTCCTTTCCTCTTGTTTTCCTCAGGTATGGGTGGGTTCAATGACAGAAATCACTGTGGATGATCTCAGCGCAGAGGATTTGGACACTGAATCTGAGGGGCTGGAGTTCGTCATCACGCCACCCAGCAACGGTCACCTAGCTCTGAAGAGTGCCCCCTTTAGGCAGATCCTGAACTTTACCCAGAAACACATAGAAACCAGACAGTTGGTGTTCGTGCATAATGGTGAGGAGAAGATCAGTACTAGGCAGATATGATTTAGTTTTAGCTAAAGTAGAGTAGTTGTCATTTTTTATGACCCTCAACAGTAACAGATGAGTCTTGAATAAATGCATGAATGTCTGATGTCTGTTTCCTTAACTGATGTTGGCTGTTCCTGTGTAGGGGCTTTTTCAGGAGGCTTTCACTTTCAGGTGAATGATGGCGTAAACTTTGCCCCTCGCCAGATCTTCAGCACAGTTGCTCACTCTCTGGTCCTGACTCTGCAGAGAAATCATCCTTTGGAGGTCTACCCAGGTACCACACATAGCTAAATTGGTGGTTCAAATCCCTGGACTTGTTCATAGGCACCTAACGAGTAACCAGTGATATTCTTATTAATTCAATAATAGGATCTTTGCTTCTCATCCCAGGATAAAGACCAGTCAAGGCATCTTAAGTTAAACTTTTGGGATCACAAAATGATTTATTCACATTTTTTCCTAATGAGTGACTGAATAGTTTTTAGCCTAACTGCTGTTCTGATGACTAATCAAATGAGACCTGAAAAAGGAAAATATCCAAATGTAGTGCAGTTATATCTTAGTGGCGCTAGGTGGCACCACCAATTTAAGACTTAACATTAGCAGTTTACATGTACACACTTAACACTTACACAAGGGTAAATATGGCTCTAATCTATCAAAATCCAATCACCTGTACAGTACACAGGGTCTTGCATTTGTTTTTGTATTGATGAAAACTGGTTTGAGCTTTATCACACTGTGTCTTTGAATTTCCTAAAGGATCTGTGACACCAATCACCAAGCAGGAGCTTCAGGTGGTAACCAACGACAACAATGGCATCAGGAGAAACCATTCAGTTGTGTTTACAATGACCACCGCTCCTCAACTTGGTCGACTAGTCCAACGTTTGCCTGACAACTCCACACAACATATTTCCACTTTCACACAGAGTATGGTAGGGATGTGTGTGTTTGTTTGTTGGCATTCACCTGGAAAGTGAATGAATTTTAGACTATTGAGGGTGACCTGTAACTAACTAATACACATGGTGCTATATGATTAATAGCTCCAAATAGGACTCCATTGTAAGGTAACTTTGTGTTCCTCAGGTGAATGATGGAGTGATCCTGTACGATCAAAACAAGCCAGAGTCCGTTGGATGGTCGGCGACAGACTCATTCTCCTTCACTGTATCTTCTCCTCCTGTCTTACTTCCTCCACACACCTTCACCATCTTAATCTCCTACCAGGCCAACGTACATCATGACTATCCACACAAGACTAGATTGCTGAACAATGCAGGTACTGTATGATTCCAAACTGCTGATGATGATATCAAACTGCTGGTATACAGTCATTCACCGGCTGTCATTGCATCCATTTCTGTCACTCAGGTGCTGTGGTGGATGAGGGAGGCAGCGTGATAATTGATAGATTGAAGCTTGATGCCTCCAACCTCCTGGAGAAACTTCCAGAACCGCAACGCCACAAACACCAAGTCATGTACTGTGTGATTTCCATGCCAAGCCATGGAGCTCTGTCAGTACAAGGACAAAATCTCACCAGGTGATTGGTTCATTTCATGGTGTCTTATTGCTAAACAGAAAAGAACACAAGTGCAAAATATGTCAAATGAAAGGCATAAGACTTTTTTTTTTTTTTTTTTTTNTTTTTTTTTTTTTTTTTTAGCTGTACTGTAAACTGTCATCTGAGTTTTATTGCTGTTGGATCCCTGCCATCACAGCACCTCAGAGTGAACTTTTGCTGTGTGCTACCTAAACTACTAGACCAAGCATGTCTTTATTGTCTTGACATGTTTGGTCAGTCATTTTAAGAAAACTGCACATTCTCCATATGTATTTCTGTAGTATAAGTCTAACTTTCTATTTTTGCCAGAAAAAAAATTGATTGGTTTTAAATTTTATTTCATTGCAGAACTTTACATTCCTTCTGTTTGCTCTCAAGTACCAACACAAGTTCCAACAAGTTATGAAACTATGTTCTTTCAACATACGGACCACATTTCAGTGGCACCAACCTTTGTTTAATTTTCCCATTATCTACTGCCCCAAAATAGTGTATATTGGATTTTCAAATGTTTTAAAAATGAACTTGTGGGTTACACTTAGACAAAATCATTCATTAAAAGCTTTGATTGTAATTCTGTTCATTATTTAATATGTATTATCAAAAACAACCTTGTTAACAATGAATGCATGATTTAATATTTCCTTTGGGCTCTCATCCTTCCCCAGGGACCAATCAGATTTCTCCCAAATCACCCTGAACAAGTTCGGCATCACATATATCCACGATGACTCCGAGACAACAAGTGACAGCTTCACTTTCCAGGCCTGGGTGGCTCCTTTGGCTCCCTCCTTCCCTACGTCCTCAGCTTCCTTGTCTTCTCTTTCCTCTGCTTCCTCCTCCTCATCCTTTTCCCCTCAATATTCACCCTCATCCTCGTCCCTTTCGTCATTGGATCTGACTTCTGATCACCATGTTAAGGACAGTCTGGAAGTGACAGAGATGTTCAACATCACGGTGACACCAGTTAATGACCAGCCGCCACTCATCAGGAGCAGAGCACCAAGCATGAAGGTTGTAGTTGGAGAGAGAGTCGTAGTCGGACCAGAAAATCTGCAGGTAGGCCAGGTAGAGAAAAGTGTAGCCTTTGTGTGACTAACGCATGTGTTTTAAATTTTGTCCGAATGACAGGACCTTGAACTCTGGTGTACCATTAGAACAGCTGAAATAAACTGACCAGTCCTTTATAAAATCTCATCCTGTCCCTGTACATGTCCAGGTTGAGGATCATGACACTCCTCCAGAGGAGCTGCATTACCTTGTGATCAGTAAACCAAACAATGGCTACCTGATGCTAGGGGAAAGACCAGAGCCAGTGAGCTCTTTCACACAGTACGATGTCAACCATGGCCGACTGCATTTTAAACAGGAGGTGAGAAGTCATTGTGCATCATTGAGACATCGTGGCTCAGATGTATGTGTCTTAGGGCTACCCTTTGATTGAAATCATCTCCTAGTTTACTTCTTCTGCATCATTATAGAATAATGCCCTACCCATTATCTATTGCCCAAAAATAGTGTATATTGGATTTTCAAATGTTGAGAGGGAGTATTGAGGGGAAAAAGAATGAGGAGAAGGAAGCACAGGAAAGAGCAGACAAGGAAGCTGAGGATGAAAGGGAGGAGTGACAAGATTTTGAAAAACCACAAAATACATATGCAATGGACAAGTGCATTGTAAACTTGTCCATTGAATATATATTTTGTTCTTTTGTCCTTCAGGGTGAACCCTCCACCGGAGTTTTCTACTTCAACGTTACCGATGGTCATCACGGTCCACTCTACAAACTGTTTAGCTTGGAGGTGATTAAGCCATCTGTCTCCATGGTGAACAACACTGGCCTGTCATTGGTTCAAGGCAGGACTGCAGTGGTTCTGACAACAAACCAGCTGACAGCTCAAGCCAACGGTCGCAGTCGGGCCAACATCACCTACACTCTCACAACGCACCCTCGGCATGGACGCATCGCCATAAATGACCAGGAGGTCACCACCTTCTGCCATGAAGACCTACAATTTGGCCGTGTTGTCTATCACATGACAGATCTTAGCGAATCAGAGGACAGCTTCCAAATTTCAGTTTCGGCCTCCTCACACGGTGTTGATTATGGAAACATAACAGGACAGGCAGTGAATGTAACAGTGCAGCCTCTGATCTACCTGAGGGAGCCAGTGCGGGTGCCAAGTGGCATTGCTGTGAAGCTGGGGAAAGCCATGATTGATGCCTCGGAGCTGGCAAGAATTAGCAGAGCTGACCCGGTTTTTGAGGTTATTTCTCCACCAAAACACGGAAAACTAGTCAAGGTAAATCTGTCCAAATGTGTTGACAAAGTGATTTTAATGCAACTCCATGTTTTCCTGTTAATTTTAACAATTAACAGGAAAACATGAATGTTCAGAAAATAGAAATACTTACAGTTGTCCCAATGACTCATCAAATAACAATCTAATTTCAGTTCACACTCCCCTCCCTTGTTTATCCGTCCTTCTTGTCTTTCTGTGTGTGTGGGTGAATGCATACATGTATGCAGATGACCTATGACCCTGACCAAGCATCTGAGGTGCTGAGATCATTTACATTTCGAGATGTGGTGCAAGGCCGGGTCGCCATCAAAGAGACTCTTAGCGACAGCTTCCCCAGCCAACACAGCGCTAAAAAATCTGCTGTCACCACAGTGCAAGGCCACACCCCCGCCACACCGTGCAACGATTCATTCATCTTCCTGTTGAAGGCTGGAAACGTCCAACCAGCTAAAGGCGAGCTTCACTTCACCATCCTACCCCACCACCAGATGCGTCATGGTCCCAGGGATTCAAATAAACCAAGTCATGAACACACAACCACCCGTCTGCCAACACACAACAGAACAACGACTGGAGGAGGAAGAGGAGGTGGAAGAACGGGGACAAAGACACACAGCGAGGCACATGCAAGTTTGCACCCTCACATCTTGACACATAAGAACCACAACAAGACACACCACAGGTTGAAGCCTCAAAAACACTGGGGGAATCACACCCATAGTGGAAGACCACTTGGTGGATTAGGACAGGGACATGGTCATGCCTCACAGCCCCACACCCCTTCTGTCCCGGTGAAACAGGGTCCAGTGATCCCTCCTTACAGCCACCCCGCTAATGTTGAGGTCCTCCCTCGTCCCACCTCTGACCCACTCCTCATCATCCTGCCGTTGCTGGCTTGCTTGCTGCTGATCATCATCCTTGTGGTTTTGATTCTGGTGTTCCGCCACCGAAAGGAGAAACAGGCCCAGTTGCGCCTCCTCCAGGAGCTCGCTGCCATGCCGTTATCCACCGAGGGCAGCCCTCATCTGGGCCGACCGGAGCGGAGTGTGGCTATGCCTTCTGTGGTGGTCACCCCCCTTGGCCCCGGAAGCTGCCCAGTCTCACCCATGGTACCCATAAGCTCTAGGAGGAGGAGGAGTCTGGCCCCTGGGATGACATTCTGGGGGCCCTTCGAAGTTGATGGAGGTTGTGGTGGTAATATTAGAGTTGGCCATACTAATGAAGGAGGTAATGGAGGATATACAGATTGTATTAATGCTTTTCCTGCTGTTGCTGCAGGATTCAAGACCTCTCAGAGGTCTGGATCCCTAATTCCGACTCTTCAAGACAACCAGTACTGGGTTTGATGAATATAACCTGAAGAGAAACTGTGCCTTCAAAGTGTATTTTGCTGTGAAGGGTATACATGACATACATGAACTTTTCATAGCTTCTCTGGTCAATTAAGGCACATCTAAAATGCCATGTAGTTTAAAAAAGAGGATAAAATATGCATGCTTATTACAAAAATGGTTCCAGTTGATTTTTGTAGAAAAAGTATGATGGTGTAACCTTGAAATAAGATTAAACGCTGAACTGAAAGGATGTTTTAAAATAAAAAAAAAGATGTTTTTTAATGAAGATCTCCACCATTTATAGTCTGTGAAATGTAGTGTTATGTCAGCTGTGGTACAGATGTCCCCATAGACAGAAAAGCATAGACATTTTACATTTGTTTCTATACATGTACAGTACGTCTATACACACATTTTTTTTTTTCTCACTCACATACACCCAGCAACACTCTGTGGCTGCAGCTAGATGTATTTTTAAATAGATCAGATTTGTGCCCTTTCAGACTTGAGTTGATTATTGAACTGACATTGTCATGGGCACGTCAGCCATCAGTTTATTCAAAGAAAATTGTTATTTTTGTTACCTAAATTTATGCAATAGTCTTCTCTGATGATAGACCGCTTCTCAACAATGTTCAGTATGCATAGGAATTTATTTCTGGATCTGTTATGGTAAAAAGGACAAAGATCTGAAATGCAGATGGAGGTTTGCTGCATTCGTCTAAGATACATTTAGAGTTAGGTCAGGTGTGAGTTATTAGTGTAACATGTAATCAACATGCACTCATCTACCATAACTGTGCAGACTTGTTTCTGAATTACAATATTAATGTGTTTTAGCTTGTCGATAATAATCTGTTTATGTATGCAACTACAAATAACAAAACTTTTAGTTTTTCTCGCAGAACAGACTTTACCTTCACAGATACCACATTGAGTTCCTTTGATGCCTGAAAGTCTAGGAGATCACCATTATTTCCTGTCTAACTTTGTAATTAATTGGCTGTATTTTAATACCGGGTAGTGCTGATGTCATTTGTCACCTTATTTAACAGCAAATGAATCATGATTAATGATACCCTTGTAAGCGCAAGTTGGGTGGGCTGCTTCTAGCAACATGGGCTGTTTATGAGACGTGAAATGCATATAATTAAGTGGAATTCAGTGGAATTCTTTAAAGAGGTGAAAGGTGGAAGAGGTGTTTGCTTTTCAGCAAAATTAAAAAAAAAAAAAAAAAAAAAAAGCTTTTGCGTGATGAAATCCTAATGAATAATCCTTGGATTGTGACTAAAACAGTGTAAAAGCATTTTGCACAAAACCTCTAATCACTGCACTGTCAACATCTAGATGTATTAAAACAAGTGGCTGACTTTATACATAAAATGTAGATTTCAATTTTGGACATAACGTGTAATTCTTACTTGACCCAAAATATGTGAATATACAACTGTATAATGTAGCCTGAGAGATCAGTATATGTTTCTATATAGTGTATGGATATGCAGTACGTCCATTTGTCTTTATGCTGTTAGTTTGTTTCCATTTCTCAGCACAATATTAAGAGTGTATAGTGTACATGACATCCGACATCTTTGTTACTTTTCACACCTTCTTTTAGCCTGCCCCTCTTTGCTGTGGAAAGATTTATTTTTTAATAAAAGATGTTATTTACTAAATATTATTGAGCATTTTTTTTTTTCCTGGTTCTGTCTGTAACCAAATTTTGTGTGCCTTTTTTTATAGGCAGGGCACTTCAGCCTACACCTCCAATCTCATTTTATCGCCTGTAACACCTGACTCCAATTAGCTCAGAAATTCTCTTACTTTTTGAACCTAGATTTTTATGACTAAATGTTGACATGAATAACAATTATTTCTTTGCCATTTCTTTACGCAGATTGTGTTTTTATCGATGAAGATCTGACCATATTTTCTGAGTAAAAATTGCAGAAATCCAGGAAAATCTAAGGCTTTTCCTACCAAATAATTCTGCATGTCTTACATTGATAATAAAAAAAAAAAAAATTAAACATAATTGATTGTTGTGACAACTGTTTCTATTTACAGCTCCATCTTGATGAATCTACAAAATTGGGAGGCACTCACTATTGTCTGTTTGCTGTTTAACCTGGACAGTATCAGAAAGAATGGATTTTCCTGTCTGTGCTGGGAGATAAGAAAACTTTGATAACAGAGCTGTAAAAGTGGACTCTGAATGGTTGAGACTGAGTTTCTATTAAAAAAAAAAAAAAAANAAAAAAAAAAAAAAAAACTGAGTCACTTCTGCTGTGACAGCTCCATTGGATTAGGCACAGCCCACAGAAAGCAGAGAAGCAGAATAACTGGAAAACTTTGTGTTTTGGTTTGAAGAGAAAAGAAATCACTTGAAAAAAAGATTGCAATGTGATCACAAATTGGAATAATCTATAAATTGAAGTAATTGTGGGAAATCAGTAAAGAATTAAATGAAAAGAGAGTAGAGGAGGAAGATGCTGGTCTAAATAATGAAGTGCCTGAGCTACAGTAACCTGAGCTGCATCTGTCAGCTCTGGTGTCGCATATCAAGGACTTGCTGTCTGTCTCCTACTGCCTCTATAGCAAAACAAGTGATAAACTTTAATTTGGAAAAACAACACTCTCTCTCTCTCTCTCTCTCTCTATATATATATATATACTCTCTCTCTCTCTCTCTCTCTCTCTCTCTCTCTATATATATATATATATTAATACTAGCTTAACATATGTCAGGTTTCTTGAATAATCTTAGTTGTCAAATCATAGAGGAAAGACATTCAAATTTTTTATGTATTTGATTAGCCTCATAAACATAATATTTAAGTATACTGAATGGAAATGTACATCAAAACACACAAACACAACATGTGATTAAAATACATTCTACTTTTATTTTTCTGAAATGTTGCTCCATTATTTTTTATTAATAGTTTTGAGAAATGGTTAATTATGCAGTTTATGAAGAACACCACTGATCAGCAAAGCCCAGCAAAATCAAAATCCCATGACAAGAATGTCAAGTCACATCTGAAAACATGAACATTAGAGTTATCAGGTTTTTCACCACAGAAAAACTAAATACTTTAATCCACTGGGACCTGAAAAATGAAATAATTCTGCAAACTTATTTTATTTCTTGACTGGTTTAATAAGTATGTTCCATGGCAGCAGGGTTTCATAGTGTGTAAGGTGATGATCATTAAAATGGAAAGCTCAAGTTAAAAGCGTACAAGTCTGACCTCTGACACCTCCAAAAGTGGAAAGCAAAAAGAAACATGTCTCCCTCAGGTACGAAAACATCCCAAATAAATGAGCAGTGGAGCTGCTTGTCAGACAAGCAGCAGTCGGCCAAAAAATAAGTCAGTGTAAACTCAGCCCATGATTGGTTTGGGTCAGGTAGTGTACATAATACTATAATGCAAAACAATACATGGCTTAAAATGGTAATATTTAAAAATGTGACAGTATCTGATTTTAATTAATTATTTAATCATTAAGATATCAGAAGTGGCTCAAATTTCAACTTGTAATGAAAATTCAGCTACTAAACTGACTGAAAGAAGGTAGATTCTGCCCACTTTTCCTCTTTTCCACATTAACAAACAACCATGTGGGCACCAAATGTTAATTCCTTTCAAAATAATACTGAGTCATGGTCATTCAAGTAAAACGAAACATGACAAGTAATTTTTTTTAAAAGAAATCATCAAGTTTAAGTTCAAGTGACTTGTGCAGATTCATCTGGAGTAAAAGTGTCCTGTTGTCAAACTGGTGGAATATTACCTTGAAGCAGTGAAAGTGAGGGTGTGGGCAGATCACATGACCCCCTTATACAGGGATGACAGAGCAGCTGGTTTTAATATCTGTGACAGTACCGCTGAGTTGCAGGACATGCCTGGAGTCTCTGTTACTGGTAAATCCATCAGGTCTGTCAAGATAATGTAGGAAATTGTCATTCCACAGTCCAGCGACCCATTTTTCTACAGAGTAGCATATTTTTTCTACTACCGATCCAAAGACCCACCACATCACAAGTCTTTAAGGTTTTCTCTCTTCCAGGAATACATTCAACTGCTGCCCTCATGTCCAATACTGGGACCCTTCAAACATCTCTGTCCACTTCCCTTAAAACCTCACACTTTCCCATTTTCTCTCGTTTGTCCCTCTGTTCTTACTGGTCATCGTCGTATTTCTGCAGCGCATCCTGCAGCTTGGCAGTGATCTTCTGGAAGAAGCCGATCTGCTGACGGAGGTGGTGCTGCATCTGCGAGCGGAAGTCTTGTACACGTGTGCGATGGAAATGCTGGATCTCTGCTAGTGTAGCACAGGAAATGATGTTGCAGCGGTCATGGAGTTCTCCTTCCTGTTTTGGGCATTCTTTCACCTTGGTGAGCGCACCTGGAAGAGTAGAGGTAGGGAGAGAAAGAGGGAGAGGGGTTGAAGGGTAAGGGGAGAAGGTGGGTAGGCAATGCAAAGAGAAAAGAGGGCATTAATACTGTATGGGTAAAACATGAAAAAAAAAGACTAATTGCAATCTGAGCAAGATAAATTTACTTTTACTTTCAACACTTAAGTGAATTTATAATCAAAATAATATTTTTTGCATTTAAATTAACAATGGCTCCGTAATTACTTTTATGTAAATGTTTTTTTTGTCTAATGGGCAAAGTTTACTAGTAGCAAAATCATTTTTTTTAATGATTTTCTACTTTTTATCTCTACTTTCACTCGGGAGCATATCTATGTTCCCAGGGTCTTTTAACACATATTACTGGTAAGCGTGTGTTAACCCTAACCCTAGCCCTAGCCCTAACCCTAACCCATTATGTGCTCTATTGTGCTATATAGAGCTGGGGAACATAGGACCCTGGGAACATAGGAATGACCCACTTTTACTCAAGTATAGCTTTTGAGTACTTTATCCACCACTGAAAAAAACATCCATTGTCAACATGTCAGCATGGTATCATTAGCATGTTAGCATGCTCTGTAAGCACTAAGCTCATACTAAGCACTACAGGTGGCACTGTTTTAGAGGTACCTTGTTAATAACTGAAGTGCTGCACAAGTGGAAAATATGACAGAGGATTACCAAAGTCAATAGGATTTATCCTCTAAGGACCATGAAAGCTTGTGCTAAATTTGCAAAAATTGCTGGACAGATGTTGTCAGACAGAACCACGCTGCTTGCATTGCTTAAAAAAGTGATGAAACACTGGAAGAGAGATACACTTTGGGGCCTGTCTCTAAACTCTTCTTAGTTACCCTAAGAGAATCACACAGACTGACACTGACTCAGTATGTCTAGCTTGGCATGACTAAAGAAAAAAAAAAAGTAGCATTTGTGCATTCTAGATGGGCATGGCTCATGATTAAAGGGTGAAGAGGAAGTCAGACTTGAACTGCAGCATGTGGAAGAAATGATGAGGGACTCCTCAGTACAGCCTGGCACTGTACTTCCTGATCTCATCGAGCCAATCGCAACAAGAGGAGGTTTAGTTAGCACCGTCTCTATATGTCTATCACGCACACCAGAAAACGCACACCATACCTGCGATAATACACTACTGGACAGAAATGAACTTGGACTTTGCTCTCCTTACTGCCAAGGCGATTACACAGCTGTAATGTGAACTCTTGTACTTGAGGCTGGTGGGAAACTTGTTCAGCTCTCTATCAGCCACCACCCCTCCTCCCCTCTCTGTATCACCAGGAGGAAGGAGGAAAAGAGGGAAGGAGGGAGAAGAAAAAGGAGGAGGGGAAACTAATCCTGAGACTGCTCCGTTTTGCATTCCAGCAGTCCCAGAGCAACACAAGACAAGAGGCCCAGGAATCTCTGCTCATTCAAGTCAGATGTAGCCTTCAGACCCCTCAACCTGAAGGACCAAAGTACAGACACATTTACGTCAAAAAAGGCTATCTACCATAAATGTCTGGAAGCTGCATTTTGTATTAAAGACTGCTCTACTATTGCCATTTTTTGTGATTTGGCTGTTATTAGAGCAATTATTCTGGACTATATATAGATATTTGTGGAACGTAGACTTACTGAGTTAGGGCTGAGAGTTGATGTCTTTAAAAATACGAAACCTCTGCTGTCTGCTTTCCTTGTTGTCAAAGGAGTGTAATCAAAGGGTTAAAAGGAGCTTTGAGACAAGCAGATTTTCCATCTTCCTTAAATAAATAATGCATAAATACAAACATTTCTCCTCCTTTCTGCCAATGGAGGTACTTTACCAAATTGACTGTTATAGGGAAACTGTGACCACAGTTGGATAACTTTGTTTATTCAAGACGGGTAACATCGTAAATGTTTTCTATTACGCGATGTTTTCTATTACATTTTCTATTATTACTTGTCCAGTACTTTTATATCTGTCAGCTTGGACTGATTACATGATCCCCTATACTCTGTGTCAACCTAATGAACCTTGAGCCCATTCATTCCATTACACAAGCTAACATAGAGAGATATGATAGATATGAGATCAAGCAGATCTTGACCTTATGGTAAGATCGTAACCTTACCTAATATTTGGAATTAAGCAGAGGCTTAATTCCAAATACTAGGTAAGGCTACAATTTGCAGAATCACTAAATCAATTTTACTTAAAATTTATGTAACAAGAACAGCATCTTCCAGGGTGTGACATGTTGTCCCTGGTTAAAATAAAAGGATGGAATTCATTAAAAATCACTAACTGCACAGCCTCACACTAAATAAGCACTGTGATAATTGAAGCTCATTCATAAAGCTTCCCTTACGTTAATCAGCACCAGTGTCCCATTAAGGGAGCATTGTTGTAAGGTGTTTTGTCTCAGACAAAAGCCAGTGAAGATCCGCATGCTGTTAAGCTGCTTCATATTTAAGAGCCACGCTTTATACTGCTTCCCCTGGTGTCGATATAAATCGTTCATTCTCTGCTTTAGAGCGCTACATTTTAAAAGTTTGACACAAAATAAGAGAAAGATCCACACACGACTCTCCTGAGTGTGTGATCATGACATCTCCTTAGTGTGTGATTGCGTGAGATCGGATCAAAAGTCTCCATTTAAATAAACTGACTGATCAGCTGTGTGTGCTTATCTATCAAAAATATTGATCACTAAGATTTCATACTGCTGAAATTTACCACCAGTCTGGTAATTTTTTGCCAGACGGTGTGTTTCATGAGTAACTTCCCTGAAATGTAAATAAGGAAATAGCATAGTAACGCCTCTTTCAAGGAAAAGAGGTGCCGGTAACAGGCATTTATGAACATGGTTGCGTGACGATAAGTCTGGCACTGTGTTTTATGAATCCCGCCCAATGTGTTTGTCAATCAGAAAGCAGGTGAGGCTGCATCAGTCAGAGAGCATATTGGAATTCAGGCTGTGTGTTCATTGCCCTCAGCTGTTTTTGTATCGAGACAACGGAGCTCAGACGACTACAGAAACGGTGCCTCTAGCTTTGGCAAACGTCAGGACTTTGCGTGCCAGGAACAACTCCCTCCTCCTAACCTGCAGGGAGCTAACAAGCTAACTCCTCTGTGTGTGCATGTGTGTGCATGTGTTTGTGAATTTCTGTGTGTACGTTCGGGTGAGCGAGTACATGCATTCAGTCTCCAAAGAGCTTCAATGGATCAGCAGTGTTTGATTTGTCAACCCAGATTGTCATTTCAATTCAGTAATGGAAAACACATGTTGCAGTTTGCTGGAAAACACTCAAACTGTGGCTCTTTGTGTATCGACTTCCTTTGTGTTGACATGAGAACTAGTTGGGTAGGCCGCGGGGTGTATGAGTATCACCCCGCATTATTAATGTTAATAATATGAGAGAGAGAGAGAGAGAGAGAGACCATCCACTTGTAGCTTACCCCACCTGTGCATAATTTCCTGCAAGCTTGCTGCAAATGTCATGCATCACATATGTGTTGTATAGCAGGATCATATGACCTAACGTCTACATAAAGAGAAATGATCAAGTTAAATTAATCTGAATGCTAATTCTTCTGGGCTTGACTGTGGGCTAACTGGTCGGCTGAACTTCTGCGTAGACATGGTTGGTTGTTGTATACTTATATGAGATTAGGACATTTTTTAATTGTTGGAATAAAAAGATTAATAAATAAAATTTAGGTAGATAAGAGACTCATAAAGTCTGTAATTAGACAAATTCAGTTTATTGTCCTGACTTAATATGCTGTGGTAATGTGTATATTTTATGTTTGCTGTTTACTAAGCAAAATGTTTGCAAACCTCAATATACTCAAAATGTGGTATATTAGTCAGTTCTTTCAGTTAAAACTAAAATAAGTTGCCATGTACTTTCTGTAATACTGGAATAAGTATTGAGTTATTTTACTTTGGTGTTAGTTTCTCTGAATGAAAGTGATACTCCCTCTGTCATTTGAGTTGTAATGTGGCCTAAAAAGTTTGTTGTTTCTCATTCGCAGAGAAAAGCAGTTCTGGCTGGCCTGGATACAATAAATTACAATGGATTCCAATGGTGACCAGTTTTCATGGTATTGAACAGCTATAATTTTACCAGTATCACTAAATACACTTCTTACGATGGAGCTTTAAAACTTAGACAAGGGCAAGAGCGCTGCATAGAAGGTCTATATTTAGTGATATATTGGCAAAACAATGACTGTTTAGAGCATACGGAGAGAGCAGCATATGGAGCAAGCAGATGGCTTGTGGAGAAGAGGATTATGCTGATCAAGTTCAACAAAACTTCTGATTTCTATCAGTAAGGTCATACAAAACTCTCAGTGCCACTCTCAAAGCCTACACAAAGGATGTGTCTGATAGTAAAATTATGGGTGGAGTATAATTATTAGTTTGTATATATATTTGCTTGTTGTCAATAACCCAAATGCCTCTACATTTCTCCAAAGTGGAAAATTAAGTGATGATAATGACAACTCCCCCACCTTTCTGCACATGGATGATATCAGGAAAATTGGCTAGATGCCCTCTGTAGATGTCCAGGAGGTCAGAAATAGGATCCAGGTCCTGGCGTGGCTGCTCAGCAAAATACGTCCCTATGGCTTCGTAGCATTCTCCGGTGTAGGCAATGGCTCGGTTCAGGCCCACTGAGTAGCTCTGCTGGTCCAACTCAAATGACTGTGCCAGCAGTTTGAAAGACTGGCCAACTTTCTGGTACTCCTTCTTGAATCCTGTTATCTGTTTGCGGGCAAACTCATTGATAGTGGTGTTCACAACCACGATGTTGTCGTCCATCTTCTTAGTGAACGTCTTGAAGGCTTCGGTCTTGCATTCGACTTCCTGAAGGTCCAGCGGGACGGTAGGTGTGCTGACAGAGGAAGGAGGGAAAAAAAAAGACATTTTCATTAATGAGACTGTGATCATCACTCTGTTTTCTTGAATAAAGACCTGTTATTTTGCCTGCGTTCTTTCACTTAAGTCTTTGTGGCCTTGTTTTTTTATAATGACTTCCTGAAAGTTTTATAGTGAATCATTACATGAAATTCATTACAATAATGTGGGAGTGGATGACTGCACTCTACTCTGCTTATGTTTCCCTTCGTTATACCTTTGACACACACTGAAATAGGCTGATAACAAGAAGGCAGTCAGAAACCACCCATACCACCACCAGAGATTTTATTGGAAGGGTTGCACATAACTTTGGCAGCCAACTGTAGAACAATGGAAAGAATTATCAAAAAACTAAAATAAGTTTTTCTGGCTTGGTTCAGACATTCTATACCAAACATTTTGTGTCAATTGCAGGAGGAGATATGAAAAACTGTTCTGGGAGAAAATTCCAAATGGCTGAAAATGTAGTCCAGTGAAAATGGGCATGACCTATATGGCTAGACTCATCCAGACCCAAGGAATCCAGACAAAAAGAAAGAATTTGATTCTATGATTATGGTTCAAAAGTTATAGGCTAAAATGTAAAAGTCTTTATTACAGCATCACCATCAAGTCAGTCACTGAAATTTCACCTCCAAATTTTTATGACTTCTTCCTCTTGACGTTATCTATCTGTCCCCCAAATTTCAGCTAAATCTGTCCATAACATTTCGAGGTATCTTGCTAACAAACAACCAAAGAAACAGACACCTCAAGGGGCAAATATTGTGGATGCTTTTATCCTATCAAAAAGTGGAGTCCTAACATCACCACAATCAGTGACCTGAAATGAACACCTCTTTCACACAGTCTCAACAAAAACGTAACTTTATAAGCTGTGTATGATATTATGGGTGTAGAAACACTTCTCTCCATGCTTCTGCTATGATGGATTTCTGCTTACGTGATTCTTGTATGTCAATGCACAACGACAGCTCCACTGGATTTTTTTTTAATTTGCTCAGATAAAATAAGGAATTTGAAGACATTATGTTGGGAATTTGTGATGGTCCTTTGTCTTTTTTAAAAAAATATATCTTACAGAATAAAATGATTGAGGATTCCAGCCAGCAACATTTCCAGTAATGTCCTCAGCCTTCTTACCTGATAGTAAGGAAAAAATTGGACCCGACCAGCTCGTCCCTCTCTGCTTTCCTCTTGCCCAGCTTCCAGGCCTTTTCTTCTACCCCACATGTTAGGAAATGCTGGAAAACATCACAGTGTGCAAGCACAGGGTGGCTGGTCATGTGATTCATCCACCACATGAGGCCTTTTCTACGCTTGGAGATGAAGTCCTCCTCAAAGCGGCCCGTGGCCTGCTTCTCTGGCAGGTGAGGCACCGAGATCATTGGAAAACGCTCCACCAGACGATCGTACAGCCAATCAAAATGTTTATACCTGCAGGGACAACAGCAAAAGAGATAGGTGAGAAAATAAGGAGGTATGCAATTATGACAATTATTTGGATGGATGAGAAAGATAAGTGGGAAATGAGCGATTAGAATTAAGCTATGGCAGGAGAGGGACAGGAGGGTGAAGCAGTGAGATGTGGAGGAGGAAATGTGAGAAAAAAAGACGACATTATTAAAGAATAGAGGAGCAGGAGTCAATAATGGAAGAATTATGAGAGAGGAGGGATAAGGAAAGGGAATGCATGGACATGTTGGATCTGTGCAAGCAAATATTTTCAAGGCAACGTCACTGAATGATGTACACTACAGGCCAGAATTTTGAAGCCACCCCCAGATTTAGCATGACCAGACTGTGTAGCAAGTTAATCCCAAAATGATCTGGGAGAAGGCAGACAGCAGCTATTGAATAGAATGTTAAACACATAAGCAAGGGAGTTGGAACACAACTGGAGTGCCATTGCACTAATACAGACTGGGCATGCCTTCATTACAAATCATTTCTTAAGCCATAGTGTCTACATAATGTGCTCTTGTTGACAAATTCTTCTTGACAACTAATTTTTTCATGTCCTGTGCAATACATTTTAAAACAAATAGTGTATTGATAATTGATTTTTTTTTTTTTTTTTTTTTTTTTTTAATCTGGGGTGACTTCAGACTTCTGGCCTGTAGTGCACTTGCAAAGAGAAACCGCAGAGGTTGAGTGATAAGTTCTGAGTCAAAGGCACAGAGGGTTTTATCCCAGTATTCTTAAAGGACCATACCGGCCATTTTGCATGTTTGAGCCTAATATATTCAATTTTCATACATGTTACGTTACTGACAACTATTTCCCAAAGGATAAAACCATATTCAGCTTTCCTGATATTTTGCAAAATCTCTCAAATATTTGTCCAAATATTTGTCCAACAAATCCTGATATGACATCATTTGATGCAAAGTGGTTTACAGCGAAAATATGTTTTCATGTTTTGGAAGAGGCCTCTATGGGGCAAATCAGGTGAACCAGTTTAAATCCACAATTGCAGCCAAGAAGTACATAATTACTGTAACATAATTAATATTTGCCAACTCTGTTTATCTTGTAAAACACACAGACCCTCACGCATCTCGGAAACTTGACTTTATCCCGGAGATCAAATGAATGAGCTGATGTGCAAAAACACTAGAGCAATCATGCTCCTTGGACAGAAATATTACAGCCGTTGCTCAGTTTCATATGTCAGGCTCAGGCCTTATTTCATATATTGCATCATATGTGTTATATATCTGTTCATATCAACAATATATTAGGTATTAGTTCCATTATCAATAACATACAGTATGTCTTAGCAATTACTGCTGATAATTACCCTTGTATGGACAAAAAGATTAATAATAATTAGTAATTAACAAATCAACAATAATGATGAATTTTAACACTGCCAGAGTTAATGTCACACTGCCAGTTTTGTTCTTAAGGTCCAAAATGTTCAAACAGAAAAGGGCCTTTCTAATGATACACCTTGCATTTCCAGTTTTGGGAATTTTCATTAATGCATACATTTGCATGAAGCGGATACATGATAATTATCAATATTTTAATGCTGTGACTTTTACTTTGAATACATGTTTTGTAGTCTTGACTTTTATCTAAGTCAAATTTGGAATGGCAGAACTTAATTTAAAGAGATTAAACACTTAAATGGAGCATGCTTCCATTGTGGTATTTCCTGAAGTTAAGGATTTCAATACACCACCAGTGATGGGGATCTGGTGACGTGAAGGGGAAATGTTTTGAAACCCCAAAAGAAGAAGAAGAAGAAGAAGAAGAAGAAAGTCTGTACCTGCGGTTAACTCTTGTATTGGTGTGAGTTGGGGTCAGGCCATAGGACATGAAGGTCTTCATGCCTTTGAACTTGGACTGCTTGGTGGGATCATCTATGGTGCATGTGAATGGGTAAGGGTCTTCCTGCCACTCAGGCCCATACTTTCCCATCACCACAAAGATCTTGTCCCCATCTTTCACAAAAGCTGAGGCCTCCCCAAGAAGAAAGGCCTCTCCTCCAGATTTGACAAAGGTGGAGAACCTGTTCAGGTTCCTCCCCACTGTGGCTGAGCTCCTGGTCTGCTGCTGGGTGTTCCCATGTCGCCCGGGCAGGGTGGTGGTAACTGGGTACATGGGGGCGCCAGAAGTGAAACCCTGAGGCTTGTTGGCTGCGATGGAACCATCATCCCAATCTTCATCCCAGTCCTCATCACTGGTATAGAAACTGCCTCCTCCACTGCTGCTGGCCCCAAGGCTTCTCTGGGGGCCTGGGGATGTGTAGGTGTCATTCGTGGAGGTCTCGGTTTTGGTATTTGGTGAGGAGAACCCATTGTTGGTGGTGCTGGAAGTAATGTGGTCCCTGATGATCTCCACATATGAGGCTGGGAGGAGGCCACTCTCCCCCTTGCTGTTCTCCCCCTGTAGCCAACCTTCCTGCTCCTCCTCACTGAATATAGTCACCAGCTCATTCTCTGTTATGGAGATCTCCCCTGGGTTTTCAGAGTGGAAGTCATACAGCACTCTGGCCTTTAATGCCATTTTTCAAAAAAAAAAAAAAAAAAANAAAAAAAAAAAAAAAAAAACCTAATATATATATCTATATCTATATATAGATATATATATCTATATATATACAGATATATATATCTATATATAGATATCTATATTTATATGTATATATCTGTTTTTCCACTCCTAAATTGCTTCTAAGTAACTCAACTTATTTAATCACCAGATCAGAGTTTAAGAAATCTTTAAGATCTCTGTTAAACCTGAATTAAATTTAGATCCTCACAGGCTGTGTTTGGTCAAAACTAAACAGGCTCAAATAAAAAAAAAAAGCAGAAAGAGAAACACCCAGGTTTGTATCCGACACCCACCTCCTCTCGCGGCGCTCCTCTGCGGGTTCAAATATCATTTGTTTCCATGCAGAACTTAATCCAAGTCGGAAAAACGCAAAGGAAACCTGGTTTTTACATGTTATTCTCTCTCCAGTGAGAGAGATCAGCAGATTCCAGTTAAAGCTGAATCTTGACAAATCATGCGATGGTTTTATTTCTCCATGAAGAGCAGATAAGAGCAGGGGGAAAGTCCTTTTTCTCTCCACCAGATGCTTGTTAACAGCACCAGTCCGAACACGTAGTAGACTGGCTGACTAATGGAGGGTGGAGCCATGCGGGGAAGCAAGTTTAGTCAAGTCACTCAATCTTGGGTTAAAAAAAAAACAAAAAAAAAAAACTCACTTTAAAAGCCCGCTATGACGTCACAATATTTTATTATCGCACGCATTCTATCAAACTAATGTCAAACAAATGTCTCCATGGAGTTAGAATCTATGGGCTACAATTATTTCTCCTTCATTTTTATATTTAACATAAACTATCTATGAAAGTTCTGAGTTTATTTTATTATTACTTTTTAATGCATTATTCTAATTCTAATTCTATTCGAATTCTAATAGGCCTATCCTGTCGTGTTTAGGCTGCTATTGTATTTTTATAGTTTCAGCCTTATAATAAAATTTTTGGGGACTTTCGGGATTTTTATTTCTGGCAGCATAACGCACGTCCACTAGAGATTATGTAATCATAATAGTGTAGCGTCTCGAAGAACAATATGAGGTTGACAGGATATGTATGTTCTTAAACTGCAGAAACTGAAGGTTTAAGCTTGATCTAGTTTTCCTTATGATGGTAAACAACTTATTTGGTGATAATAAAGTAATGTTTATTAGATTGTATATGACAGCTAATTCACATTTAAGTACGTCAGATTAACTTTCATGTATACCGTATGAATTTTACGCAACGATGACAGAATAGTTAGTGAAAACTTGCATTTACAAACAGTGTCTGCAAATTTTAACAAACCCAAATTTGAGTTATATGATGCTAAATTAAATTCCATAATCTGTAACCCCCCAAAAAAGGAGAAGCTACTAGAAAAAGACATTTAGTTTGATCATTTTTACTTAGTATGTATTTTGTGTTTACTCACAGAGGACACTTTTACATTCACAGCAATGACGTAACAGTTCTTCCTCCTGTCCAGCAGGCGGCAGTAAAGCAAAATCCACGCTTTATCATTCACAGCGTTAACCTCCCAGACAAAGAATACGATAATAACAATGAGAATGCTGCACATATAACGTCTACGATACTTTCTCAAACATTATTGGAGTCATAACAAGGCTGTGGCTTGTGATTTGAGCGGATGACATACGCGTAATGAAGGAGAATGTGACGATGTGAAACCTGCGTGGACTCGACAGCAGATAAGGTTTATTAATTATTATACAACAGGTAACTAAGAGACAAAGTGTTTGGCTTTGTCATCCGGCGTGACTGATGAGCTGTAATTATACTGCAGACAGTTACGTTATGATTAAAGGCAAGATATATATTTATGTATATGATGCTGATGATGTAGTTTAATGAAATGTGGGATTTAACGAATATGCAGTAAACGAAAACGTGCGCTTGCGTGCGTGAGAAAGAGAGTTAATGTTAGAACTCATGGTGTTAGTCTGAAACGTCATAGCGGAGCGTTGCAGTTAATATTGACACCTGAAAGGTGAACAGAAATATTTTAAAAATAATGGAGAGACTTATATTTGGCATTTACAGTGCACATACACATACATGCAAATATCCACACACAAGGACAAATGCTAGAGAAAAAAAACAGCAGAGTATATTACCCACATTTATCCACAGCACTTTCACACAAACCACATTTAACTTCTTTGAAGGTATGACACAGTCCCTTGATTGAGAAAGAAAATATAAATGGAACATGAAAGGAAAGGATGGAAGAAAATAAAGTATACAATAGTATTAATATTATATTTTCACCACTAGGTGGGGAATAGAATCCAGATTTCCTTCCACATCCATATCTAATGCTCTTACAAATTTATGGCATTTCCACTGCTGTCACAAAGTTATTATGCGTTTAATTACTTTATTCAGCATATCTACTGCAATTAGATGATGTTGTGACAAGCAGGATGGGAGTGAAAGTGGGCCAGATATATGAATGTGTGATATGCCTGTTCCAGTCAGTCCAATGCAGACACACAACTAGTCAACTAAGTCAATGTAAAGTTAACACATTTAGTTTTATTACAGTATTTTCAATAGCATGTACAACATTGTAATAGAAAATATTCCCATTTATAAAATAATCTCTTTACAAATAATATCTAAAAAGGTGTAACGGGTAAAGATGATGTTTCACAAACTATTTTGTTCCATCTGAATGATTCACCTCTGAAAAAGGCAATTTGGTATTGAAGCAGGTGGGCTTCCATCCACCTATTTTTATGCGAATTTTGAATATATGCGCATAATAAGCCTGAACGGAAACACAGGAAATTCGCATTAACTCCAAAATTTAAAAATGTATGCGCTTGGTAGAGGTGAATTAGCTGATGTTTCGCATAAATCAAAAATAAGAATAAGTAAGAATAAGAAGAGCAGGTAGTCGTTAACAAGCGTCTTCAGAATGAATGACAACCCGTTTCTCTTTACAAAGTCTCGGTCGATACCCGTATGCTGGAGGAAGAAGCGGGCCGTGCGAGCGCTCTATACCTTTGGGAACATGATGTGCTGCGTAATTGCGCAGCGTTATTTGTTCACTCTCTCTCTCTCTCTCTCTCTCTCTCTCTCTCTCTCTCTCTCTCTCTCCTGCAGGTTGTCATCATGTCTAACACTGTCCAGACAACCTGTGACAGTCTCTGTAAACTCGTGCGCTGGGCTCACAGCCATGGCACCATCTGCAACCTCATCCCCAGCCTGCAGAACCTCACCCACAGATCCTATAATAACATGCTGGCAGCAGAACCTGGGCCCCACGACAGCAACATCCCTGTGGCTGTGTGGGGCTGCAGCGCTGGACATGCCTACCACTGGCCTTTCATTCACCATGACAGCAGCTGTGTGGACTCCGCCAATTCGAACCAGGGTCAGGAGAGGTTCGTTGGAGGGCGTCCATCCAATAAGGTGAAGAAGTTTGCAAATACACCAGGCTGTCCTGTGAAATCAGCTCTGTTTGAGGGCTTCATCATGGGCTAAACTTTAATGCTCACTTTTTTGCAGCCTTTGCTTGAGGAATCTCACAGTTCATGTTGTTTTAGCATTAAAATGGGAAACCCAGTGCCAAGTGCTGTTCTTTTATAAACAAAGTCCCACTTCAGGAGCCTCCTCCTTCCAAAGACACAGGCTATGACAGTGTTGTCTTCAAAAAAATTAAGGCTAATAAGCTGAACCTGCACCTGTACCTCCTCCCTAAAGGAGATGCCCTGCACAGGAGTCACCACAGCATCATTGTTAAGATCTTGCCCATAGCCTCACAGACACATCCAGCCAACATTTAGGGACCACTTGGGATCCATAATGATGTATGCACTCTTGGAATGCAGACTTTTAAAGAGGCGAGCATGAAATGGGATGCATTGGTTGTTCTTTTTTTCTGATTTTTAAACAATAAGACAATCAGGGCTGATGTAGAAAAGTTTCAGCCAACTAAAGTCAGTGACTATGAATAAATTTAAGTTGAAAAATAAGAGGTGCTGTTACAGAATACCATTAACTCCTTGGTTTAAAAGTAGTTTGTGAGGTTGTGGTTTTGAGGTCACAGTTCACTGTTTGGTTTGCTGAATTCTCTGGATGTTTTGAGGTCAGATGTCCCATAATTCAGGTTGCAAGATAAGGAGTTATAGGCTAAAGAAAGCAGTGCTAATGGTATAGGGTGGACATTGTGATAGGAACAGTTTTTTAATACTGTGTTCAGGTCATATTGAGAATTGGGAAAATCAGTTCATGTAGGCCTCACAGTTGTAAATACATGTAAGAGCAAGTGGAGAGCAGAAATAATGTGAAAATGGTGCAAATATGACTGCAAAGTACTGAAAAGGTCACTGATACGAGATGTTATAATTTTGTGAGCATTTAGACATTCAGTGACTATGTTTGTCTCATTTGCTCCTTTACAAGTGTGTTTCTCTGCATCACAACCAGCAGTGCAATACTTAACACATGATTGCTATGTTGGAATAATGCATGAAAATTCCCAAGTTATAACAATGAAAGTATCATCTTCCTATTTTGCAGACATAATGAAAAATCAGTCTTTATTTTCACCATTGCTGTTTCCTCTTCAGGCGGTAGCGAGAGGGTCATGTGATCTCTCCTGTAGTGAACCAGCATCAGAGGGGGAGGAGTTTAGTAGCCGGCTATTTGACATCGCTGGATGTGATTCGTCAGCCACAGATGAGGATGGTGACTATGAGCCCCACCCATCCAGGAAGAGAGGGGGAGCACCAGGAGGAGCAGCAGGCTCAGGAAGAGGAGTAGCAGGGAAGAAGATTAAATTGGAAGCAACCTTGGCAGAGGATTACGACACCAACATGGCTAGCACTGAGCTAGCAGCGGCAGACGCTGCTGATCATTCACAGACTTGTCAAGCATCAAACACACATTCTCAGATCACACACATGTTGCTACCCAAAAAGCCCCTCCCACCCTGTCCCCAGCCTCAGGCCCAGTCCCTTGAACTCCACATAGAGCATAGTCAAGAACTGGGATGTGACGGGTTCAGGGACCCAGAGATGGAGTTGCTGGGAGGAGGCAGCTGCACGACAGGGACCACAGAGCAGGGCACAGGGTGCAGCTCTGCCACAGAGACCACTGAGAAGACTTCAGGTACAACTTTCCTGTTGTGAATAATAATTAAATAAGGCATTTTGATGAATAATCTCTTTTTTAACTGCTGTCACAGATGCAACTTTACCCAAATATCTATCCAAAAAACTGGTGATGGCTTCAAAATGTGAAAGGGGACAAGTCAAAAATAAAGTATTCCGGATGAAATAGTTGAAGATGTCAGCATTTCACAAACCACTGTAAAACTGAGAATAAACCAACTAAAAAAACCCAAAAAACTCAGTTGTGGAGTAGTGGAATAGAGAGTAGAGAGTGGAAAACCTGGACTACTATAAAGTCTGGTGCCAGTTTCTTAGTGGGAAACAAGTTAAAGCAAATAATAGTGCTAAAAATGCCAGTCTGACCAATCTACTCTCTCTCTCTCTCTCTCTCTCTCTCTCTCTCTCTCTCTGTGTATGTGTGTGTGTGGCTGAAGGGGAGCACACTGAGCTGGAGCGGTTGCGGGCGTTACTTCTTGCAGAGCGCAACCGTAACCAGCAGATGAGAGAGACGATTTCCAGCCTGAAGCAGGACAAAGAGCTGCTGCAGCACGAACTCACAAAGAAAGCTGAACTCATCTGTGACTTTCTGCAGGACAAACTGAGACCAGGTACGGTTTCCTTCAAAATCAACACCGGGCAGCGTTTCGACATCACCTGTCGATGTTGCTGAGATATGTCATCTCGTGACATTGTCAAAACATCACGTTGCCATGCCATTACCAGCAGACATGACCTTGTATCCCCAATGTTTGAGAGTTTGAAATGAAATTACAAAAAATTTGGAGTGAACTAGCAAAATAAACGAAGTCTCCATCCCTGAATTTGCAGATGCAAATACCCAAACAAAAAAAAAACAACAAATGAGGCAACCCATACTTACAGATGGGTTGAAGAATGATTCATGTCGACAACTGGAATAAGTAATTAGTAACTACATCTGCCAGGTATATTGTGGTCTAAAGTGCATTATTTTACTCTGAAATGTAGTGGATAGAAGTAGAAAGGCTCCCAAAATGGAAATACTCAAGTAAAGCACCAGTACCTCAAAAGTGTAATTAAATTAAGGCACACTGGGTATTATGGCTCTTGGCTTCCAACCAGGGATAATGAAAATGATGATAATATCAAATAATGTCAAATATCACCACATTCACAGGTTATTCAATTTCATTGCCCAAAGCTATTGTAATCAGAATGTTGCAATATTAACAGTCATTTTTATGATTTTGTTCTAGAGAAGAGGCTGCTTCGTTCCTCCAATCAGATGGAACCAGGAAGTTCCCAGATGGTCTGTCCTGATGATGTGGTAGGGTTTGATTCGCCAGCACTGTTTGACTCTTTTGAGGAAGTGGAGCTTCATCCTCTAGACCGCCACAAGACCCTGAAGACCAAGTGGAGTAGAGAAGGAGAAAACACCCGTGTCAGGAGTAACTAAATGTTGTATTTCTTTCACAGTCTGATTATTGAGGATGACATCAGTGTAAAATCTGATAATTATATACAGGCTGGTGGCATTGTTACATAAGCAAACATTTTCAGCTTTTTTAAGCAATAAACTTACTTAAATTATTATAACAAAAGCAATACTACATGCTAAAATACTAAAAATACAACAAAAATATTAAACATGATTTTTAATAATAAGGCTGAAATATATATTAAAATGCCTGTAATGCATTTATGTATAATAAATCCTTTTCGCATGTCTGCCAACGAATATACTAATACCAATATTTCTGCGATAAGCCAATAATGGTTTATCTGATATATTTGATGAATCTGATGCATGTCTCCCTCTTCAGTGAAAAACGTGGTGGGTGTGATAGCTCGCTACATGGCCGCCCTGCAGGAATTTCGTCGCAGCGTTTCCATGAAGGTGGCCTTCGACCGGGTCGGCGTGGACCGCAACACAATCTCCCGTACAGCGGCCATTGCCGAGCTCAGCCTGGCCGCTCCAGAGGTGTTTCATGCCCTGGCCCCTTGGGACGAAAAGGAGGAGACGCTGGCACATTACGCCCACCGCTGCAGACAGGCGATGGATGACAACATCAAGGCCAAGATCAAAACGATGAAGGCGAAAGGAGAACTGCTGCCTATCGTGTCAAAGGGACTGAGGAGGGCTGAGGAGTTCTGAATCACCGGCCTATGTTGACTTGATATCACATACTTGTCAAAAACACACGGAGAAAATCCACAAATACATTCTTCTAGTGTTAAAACCCATTAATGTGTGATACTCGACACAGAAGTTATTCTGAAGTGATTGTAAGTTATTTAGTTCCGTTTACTTGTTCTCTTTTGGTTTGCCTCTGCTGGCTGCTGCAGAGATCTGATGACGGAGAGGAGTGAAAGCTGTTTCATGTACATATGGTAAAGGAGAAAAAAATTGGTGCTGGTGGGACCAAGATGTTGCATGAAAACATGGCTTACTGAACATGACACATCAGCTTTCTGAATCTGACGGCTCTTCTTGACAAATTGAGCCAAGTGAGTGAAAAGTGAAATGAATAATTCAAATAATCCTATTAACAGCTTAACCCAGAAAAAATCTGTGTTGTTTCCACAGTCAGTTATTTTCATAAGAGCATGTTGAAATGATCTGTGGTTATCAGAAGTTGCTACCCACAAAATAACCAATCTGATCTTTTTACTCCAGGCATTATATGTTCTGACTTACAGGTTATGACTGTGTTGATTGTTCAGCATCAATAATGCGACAATCCTTTTTCTAGCTATATGCCCAATTCCTTTTGTTGTGTACGGCCAACCAGTACTGAAAAATAAACCACTACAATCAAAACCCACCGTGAGGATAAAGTTTCCATTTACTGACTCCATACTGACCAATGAGAAGCTTGCTTACTGCTACCAATGACACCAACTAGCTCTGTCATAGTAAATCCACTCAGTTTCCTGAAACTGCAGCTCCTGTCCTGCAGATGTACCCTCAGAATTATTCCAAAATACTTCAGGCTTGAATATTTGATGCCATTGTTCATCAACAGGCAAACAGCTGCCATAAAACCTCCATAGCAAATAATCCACGAGACACACTGCACTGCTGAGTAATTAATTTTCACGACTGATTACTTGCAAATGTGTTGCTCATATTTGTCACTTGCCATCTTTCAGGGCAATCTCTTCACATTAATGTTGATTGAGTCACTTCTAAACATGAAAATTTAGATCCACCACCACATTAGGCCTGTCAGGCAACCATAAATCATGCTGGTATTGAGACTTTATGCTGACATTTTGTGGAAAGAATGCAATTGATACACAAGTAGATTTAATATTTTATTATTCAAATATTCATACAAATACGTACAAGTCCTCGCAGCATATGGTACATTTTATGGAAAGTCATAGATTAGTGCTGTGACACAACATACTAGACTGATTTATTTCTGTAGGGTCTCTTTCAGCCACAGGAGAACAGAATAGGATGTTTGATAGTTATCTTAAATCTTCTTCTAAAAGTTTGGAGCCTTCAAAAAGTCTGACCAGCTTCTTAATCCAGGAAAATGTAAAAATGATGGATCCGCATTCCTGTGAGTTTGTTTACATAATGACACTTAGTAAACAACCGTTTGTTCTGTCTGTTCACCATCAGAGAAATTTGAAACAGAGGTGTGGATGTGCTCGCGAGTTGTTTCAAAGCTTAATCTTCCTCTCACAAAGAGGTAAAAGGTCAAGACTCAGGCTCCAGGCGCGGAAGCACGGGGAGGATGAGATTCCCAAACGAAGAATCCTGAGTAATGAAGAAGCCCGACGAGTGGGTGTGGGCATGCTGCAAGAGAAGAAACAGTCACACACACAGGTTTGTGTTAGTGTACTTGTATGAGGTCGCTCTGAACAGATTCATTCACCAATCTCTACAAACAATTTTGACCCTCTCAGCGACCTAAATAATCTTATAGCAGGGGACAAAATCAAAGAAATCCATTATAGTGCAGCAGCACTAGAGTTAATAACAATCATATGAGGTTTATAATGTTTGTTGAGACTATGAGGTGTGTATTCAACTAGAAGGCTTTTTTGATGGTGATTCAGTCTTAAATACTGCCTGCAAAATCTGCCAAGAGGAAAAATCTCAAAAAACGTGCAAAATGCAGCAAACAGTGGTCTCATATGTATAGCCATAATCTGAGTATAACTTTAAACCCAAATCCTGCCTTTAGATTGCCCAGTTAAAAATGCGCTGTTCAGCCAAAAAATGAAGAGAGAAAGCATAATCACCCTTTAACATATGATGACCTAATATCACAGTATTAGGTCAACTCTTCTGACACATCAGTTATAGTAATTGTTAATATAGTTATATTAAAAGTTAAAAAGGAGAAATGTTGTGGGATATGAAGTTGTGTTTGTGACTGTGTTTGTGTGTGTGTGTGTGTGTGTGTGTGTGTCACCTGCAGGGCAGTCTTCATTTGGGCAGCAATGTGTTGCTGTTCTGCATTGTCTCTAAACTCTTTCAGATTTGGTCTGGAGAGAGGGACACTAGAGGAAGAGAGGAGGAAAGAGGTGAAAGGGAAAAAGAAACATAATATTAACGCGTAACTGAAAATAAGTTATTGATCTCTCGTCCCATTTCTCGGATTTCTTTGTTAAGTCAGCTATATCTACATCTGTTGCACTGAAACTGGAGTGAGTTTTTCTTGTATGTTTCAGTATTTTTATCCAACAAGAGTCCCAATTTGGATGATTTTTTATGACTGAAGGCAGAATACTGATGACACTGTTCATTTTTTAAATACAGATTTCTAGACCTAAACCATGCAAATACTCAGCCTTCCATTTTGGTTAAAATAAAGACACTTCTCCATACAAAAATAGTTTTTATATCAAATACTGGTGCTTTCTCATGTTTCAAACTGTGGTTGAATATTTATTATTTGTTTTAAATCCACTTCTCCAGAGTTCTGAGTGATCTTCTTTTCTGTAAATGATCAGTACCTTGCTCCAGGATTGTTATTGGAGTGATTCTGCAATAATCGTCTCTTCTCCTTATCCAGCTCGGCCAGGATCGCTACCCGTGTCTTGTTCTGAAATGCTAAATGTAATTAAAGAAAGAGGAAGAGAAAGAATGGAGAGAGAGAAAGTCGTTATATAAGAGAACAATTGAACACAATAGGAAAAGACTTGACTGTTATGACTAGTGTTACCCTACAAAAAGTATGGAGTAATATCAATCACGCCATTCAGTGTTTGACCCAAAAGTGTGATATTCTATTTTAAATTGTCATTACTTCTTGAAATTATAATTCTAATAGTTATATTGTTTATCTTATCTCAGTGTGAGATTTTTAAGACTGAAGAAAGAAGGAGCAATTCCATAAAGTCCCAAGTCCATCCTTCATCTCAAAGTTGCCTTTCGTTTCATGTAATCCCCTTTCTTCCTTTGATTGTATTTTTTTTTTTTTCAGTACAGGTGTTGGGTTTAAAATGACTAAACAAAGGAAGAAGAAACTTTTTGTTTTTGTTTTGTTTTAAAGAGACAAGTGCGACAGGAACCCTGAATTTTGTAGCTTTCTGGGTCAGAAACGAGTACATTAGTATGATGAGACAATGAATTCCTTTTAAAAAATCGTTTTTACCTTGTCCTGGAGTGTTTGTAGCCATTTAAATGCAGACAGCAGAAGGTAGAAGAGGAGACTAAACCAGAAGAAGGTTTTTATTTATCATAAACGTTCTTTTGATTGTGTTTACTCCAGCCGGGCGGCTAAGCTGCTATCTGTCCCGGTGAGTGATTAAAGTGAATGATTGTCGAGCAAACATACAGCTGGACCGGATAAGTTACACAGTACTACTGATGTAGGTTACACAGCTGTGTGGGTACTAAAAGATAAAAAAAAAAATGACAAACAATGTGATCATGTGCACCGGTCACTTACCGGTATACACATTTATGTCCGGACTGTCTCAATTCAAAGGAAAGACGACGAAAAACGAAGACATCTCACTATGCTCCAGTACCTAGAGCACAAAGTTATCATAACTTCTTGTTCTTGTTCTTGTTCTTATTCTTGTTCTTCGTCTTCTTCCTTACGGAGCCAGATATAAAAATACCATAATAAGAATATTTTAAATGTATGTCTAAATGGAATCCATACACTTCATTACGTCACTGTAAAATTTACACTTTGTATATTTACAGTGCAAATGCAAAAAAATAAATAAATAAATAAATAAAAAAATAAAAAAATAACATAAAATAAAAAATAAAAAAATAAAAAGGATTTGCAGTAACTAAATTTTACACTTATGAAAGTAAAATTTAGTCAACAGTAAAACAATTCTGAAATACTAATATTTAAAGACAAATACTCAAACGTTTCTGTTGTATATTTCAACCACACCAACCTAGTACATTCCTCCATCATTTCAGTAGACGATCTTTAGCATTTCATTGGTTTCTTATTGTCACGTGACACATATGTTTACTACCGGGTACGTATGTTTTTTTCTTCCGGAGCTGAGCGGTGTGTCAGCTGACGGTTGTGTAGCATCACCGCCAAAGAGGTGGCGCTGAAAGGATAAATAATACAATTCTTATCTCTTTAGTAACCTCATTAGCCCAGAGAACCGGGCAGTTGTTCCCTCTGACACCGGGCTACATCTCCCCGTTTTCCGCAGCATGAGTGTTGGCGCTCCGAGAGGCCTGGCCAGCTCGGGGCAGAAGCCTATCGCCGAGATTCTCCACCCGCTGTCCGCCGCTGAGGAGACTCTTTCCCCGGCACTAGATGTCACAGTTAGCGGCGGAAAGGACAAGGTAGGGTCGGCTCGGTATTTACCATGACCAGCTCGGTGGTTTGGAAACAACCAGGGAAGGAGAAAGAACCCAGTTAAACTCTTGTAGGCTGATATTAGTGTTTCTGAGTAGAATGTATCGTTTAAGATAAAGTAACCTGAAGTTTAATGCAGATAAGGAGAAAAGAAGGAATTATGCCTTCTCTGGATAATATTGATTATTTTTGTTTGTGTTGATCCTTTATTGTCCATGATCGGAGGTCCATTGAATCTGTATTTGGGTTTGCCATTGCATCGTTGGTGCAAAATACGATTTATCCCCAAAACCAAAAATCAGTGATTTAGTTAACACTAATTCATAAGACCACTGTGAGTAATGTGGTTATGGCACGAAAATGAGATTATAAATTTACACACATTGCATTAGACTCCGAGTTTACACACAGGTGCTCGGTAATCAGATTCCCCTCCTACGTCCAAAATAGGATGGAATGTCATTTTAATGGAAATAAGAAGGGAAGTACTTGGATACTGATTATTTTGTTTCTATTAAAGGGATTAGGGATCACAATTGAGCCATGAAAATAGAGTCTGATGTCATCATGAGCCTTGTAAACAAAGATGGACTATGGAGAAAAGACTGCAATGCTTTTATGTAATGCTTTTACTTTTGCTTTCGCTGTAAAGCACAACCTAAACAACCACTCTGATATTGGAAATTGTTTTTGGTCATCATGATAGACTTAAAAATCAAGCAAAGTGTATATGTGACCCAGCAATCTGGTTCTAACAGCAACAATTCCAGCTCTGTTAATGAGTTATTCTCACTGGTTATTGTTTAAGGTAATCACCATTAGCAACTTTAATTAAAATACAGGAGCTGCTCTGTCTGGGGCCTGTGTCCACATAAATAAAATTTTGAGAGTGAATATTTAACAGATATATCAACAATTAAATCATAATCAGAAGACAGTCTTGTCTTGTGATTAAACCATAATCACAAAACAAGATTGTCACAGTTTCAAGATGAGAGGGAGAAAGAGAGAGAGAGAGACAGAGAGAGAGAGAGAGAGAGATGGGCTGAAGTTTTCTCACTCAGCTACAGAAGCAGTTTTACAAAATTGCATATCTAAACTGTAAGGTAGCTTTCATAAATGCAGTATTTAAATAATTTCACATTATTACACTGCTCAGTCTTGTATCACATTATTGATACACCAGTCCATCTTGCAGCTCTGCTACTTATACTGAAAAACAGATTTGGTTCTGCCAGATTGTTTTAAAAATTTCCTCCCATGCCTGTGTGAGCTGGGCTGTGTTGCTGTGGTTTGGTTGCTCGTCCTCTATGATGCAATGATATAACGCAATGCAAATATGCGAACTGTGATTATTAGTCAAAGTTAGCACCTTGGTGTGTAAAGAGCACTTACACAGTCAGCAGTATGTGCGTGTTTGCGGTGTGTCTGTGTCAGGGTGTGTGATGGGTGAGACAGTGAGGATGGGGTTGCACTTTTCTTGACAATGATTGAATTGGGAAATTACACACATGCATACTAGGTGATTTAAACAAAAGTGTACCTTAACCTGTACTTCTTGCAGGACGAAAGTATCTCATTTGGTATAGGATTTTGGGGCCAATATTTGATAGCAAAAACAAACAAAAACAAAAATCTGATAGTGATAATGGAAATTAACTTCAATACTAAATACGGCTAAAAAATACACTAAAACTATATTAAACTTCAACTGAGAAAAAAGTTAAGTCAGATATAGATAAATGCAAATCTTTTGGCATATCTAGAAACATAAAATGTTGATAAAGATATATCTGTAATATGGTAGTATGTAGTAAAAATTCTACATACTTAATATTTTGTTTGTTAATAAATGAATGCCTCACTTATTAACAAAAACAATAGTGGTGCAGGTCGTCTGTTAGCATTTTTAATGGCAAGTCAAGTATAGATATAATATTTGTTCTATTGAACTAAAAAGAAAAAAAACTCATGAAAACTATGGAAATGTATCCCACAAATTTCTCTCCTGTGGTCCATCATTTAATTAGAAAGATGCGAATAGGGCCGTTGTGCCAGATGATGAATGGCTCGTATGCAGCAGCAGCAGCAGCCTCAATAAGAGCCTCATTGACAGAAATAAACAACATCACCACCATTGGTCTCATTCTATCAGCTCTTTGTTTTGCAGCTTTTTCCATCACAACAGCTGAATCTGATATCACATGATCTCTGTCCATACAGGAAATCAGGCTGACCAATGGCACGCCGGTTGAGACATCAAGTCCGGCCTCTGTGTCCTCGCTGTTCAATAGGCTACAGCTGGATGATGACTCAGAAGGAGAAGCACGCGATCCCTACTCCTCCACAGAAATGCGTGACCTTTTTGTCACGGTCGATGACCCAAAGAAGCACGTCTCCACCATGGAGACCTACATCACCTACAGAGTCTCCACCAAGGTCTGCTATTGGCTGATGCTGTGATAACGGTGTCCACCTGAGTTTGATGGGAGACCTTATTTAAAAAAAAAAACTTCTTAAAGGGTCAAAGTGAAAACGTTGTATGTTCCCAGAAGCTACTAATCATATAATCCTGTGTTAAAGGCAAGCTTTGTATCCAATTGGCTGATAAATATTTTCATTGCAATGCAAAATGGTGAGTAGTAATGTCAATATTCAAAATTTGATGCCAATGGGCTGAAACATACAAAAAAAAAAAAAACTGGCATGGTCCTTGGCAGAGGCAAGATGAGACCTTTTAAGACTAAATTTCTAAATTATTTTCTTATTCTAAATGTATGTATTTTCTGAAATTTTCGCAATTATCATCAGAGAAATCATTGAGAGACACTTTCTACACCCATAAAAAAATAGACCAGAATGCAATGCAGACACAATATTTAGATTTTAAAAACATAATGCATATGTTCTAATGAGTTGTACAACAATTGTGTATCAAGCCTGGCTGTTATTTTGTTTGCATATATATAAAAATGAAAAATACATTTTGGTCTATTGACCAGTGATTTTGTAGCAGGATGCAGTTGGCGAGGATTCAGAAAGATTCAGCGAAATGCTTCTTTTTCCTTCCCTTTAAATCTCCCCACTGGTAAACAGACTTTGATGATCACAGCATGATTGCTGACAGCGCTGAACTTGTTCTGACTTTCAGCAGAGTTGTACCGAGATGCAGCTTTGGAGGCCTTTCCATCCTGTAATGAAAGAAAGAGATTCAGAGGGAGACACTGCCAGGAGCTGTCAGCTGGCGTCATGGCGACAGTTGCTATGTGCACCACGGTGCTTCAGCTCAGAGGCATTAGACAAATATCACAGCCACATATGAACAGCAAGTGATAATTGAGAGTGTGTGTGGGGGTCTTTTAAGACTGGTGTGTGTGCGCGTGCATGCATGTGCGTACTATTTGCTGTGTTATAAGGTCAGTAAATGTGTAATCAAAGCTGTTATATCATGAGAGTTGTGGCCATTGTGCGCCATAGTGCCTACATTTATTCACTTTTTTTCTTGATAAAAAACTGATCAAAGGGAAGCTGAAAATCCCTATTTTCCTGCAGATAAAACCACGTTTCAAAACTAATGGTGAATTTATTGCAGCTGTATTTTCTGATTATGTGGATGATACTACATGTGCCACAATGGCTTTCTCACAGCAAACATTATGGCATTTTGACTTGCAGAAAAAGCTATTAATATAATTAATAACTTTATTAATCTTTCTGTGCCGTTTAGCTGTGTCGGTAAGTGATACTAACCAGCATGAACAGTACCAGCACCCCAAAGCTGATGTACTGTAATCCAGTGCAGTTAATAGAATAATTTGCACCTTTGCTTTTTCTGCTGTGACATGTCAAAATATCACCCTGAGTTTGTAAAAATTTTCATGCGGATTTTATTTCCCAATTAATCTAAAAGTGTTTATTTATTGTAGAAATGCTTTTCTCTCGTATTTTACTGTAAACTCAGTTACAGCAGTGAATACACTAAATTGAGAAATTGAAAATGAAAACAAGCTGTTAACTAAAAAAAAAAAAATCCTGGAATTGTGTTTGAAAAATAAAAACAGAAAATAATGACTATTATTATTTACACCTGTTTGACAAGTCAGATTGTCCACTGTGAGGAAGGTCCATTGCGTAATTAGAAAAGGAAAAAAAAAAAAGTGGTGCTTCCTGTCTGAGCGATGCTCACTTTACTAACTTATTTTCCTTGACCGCTGCCAAGAAGAATGAGGGTTCAGTTTAATAAATTGGAATCCAATGTATTTGGTCTCACCACTTTCTTGTGTGGATATTGTTGCTTCACAAAGTGCTGAACTGACAGATCTCAAAAATACCAACCAATTGTATGAAAGTCGAACTTTTCAGTGATACGTGTCAAATGTAAGATGACAAAAACTACTTCCTTGTATAGAGATGTGCTGGTGGAATACATTGTCTTCCATCCAGTATTGGATTTTTTAGGACTCCAATCAGTACATTTTAATTTTTACCACATCAAATATGGCCTCAACTGATGGACTCGTGACAAATACACAAGAGAAATATGCTTGGTGGTGCTAATGTTAAGTTATGCTTCAGAATTAAGCTGTTTGTGGTTGATATAAATATCCTTTCAGGAATCGCAACCATATGTGTGTTTGTGTGTTAATGCAGACAACACGGATAGAGTTTGACCTCCCGGAATACTGTGTGCGACGGCGCTACCAGGACTTTGACTGGCTGAGGAACAAGTTGGAGGACAGCCAGCCAACCCACCTCATCCCCGTAGGTCACATGAGCCATAACGCAGCCTCCTGTCCTGCTGTCTACTGAGAAATGTCTCATTTACATCCCGCGCTCCTCTCCTGTTCCCTCCTCCCTCCTCCCTCCTCCCTCCTCCTCCTCCCTTCATCCACAGCCATTACCAGAGAAGTTTGTGATGAAGGGTGTGGTGGATCGCTTTTCAGAGGAGTTTGTAGAAACCAGGATGAAAGCTCTGGACAAGTTCCTGAAGAGAGTTGCTGACCATCCTGTTCTGTCCTTCAACCCACATCTAAACGCTTTCCTCTCCACTAAGGTACCACAACAGCAGAATAAAACATTAATATTTTACCTACGTTTAAACTGGGGAAAGACTTCTTTTCCTTTTCTCACATTGTTTGCTTTGTTTTATTTTATTCACATATGTACATATCGCTATTCATTTCTATTTTCCATTCCTTTAAAATATGTATATAACTGAAAAGGAAAGAAAGTTAATTAATTTTATAATAATAATAATAATAATAGTAATAATTCAGGATGTTTATTTAATTTTTCAGATAAAATTTCATTTTTTCTTATCCAAAACACATTAAAAACACAATTTTCAACTACAGTGACCAATGAGGGGCAGGAGTCTGTTTCATGCACAAATATTTGTCAAAAAATAAAATTAGAACAGAGTAAAATGTTCATTCTTAGATATTTGGAAAAACTGGGACTTTTTTGCTCCGTCATTTTTATTCAATGGCTTTTTCCTGAACTTTCTAGGCCATGTTTGACCTTAGGTTCTCTTTTCTTGTCAAATGTAAGCTCCCTTTCTATTTTTCCTGAATTTTGGTCTGTTTCTCACTCATGCATAGTCACTGTCCAGTCACTTGCTTGCTTGTAATTTAGTTTTATTGCATGCTGTTATGCAAAAAAGCATGCAATAGCTGAAATGGACACATACAAAGACAGAGGTGAGGAGGTTAACACACCCAGTGCTGAACAAAAGCTAATTTCTTGCTTGTTTTGCATGTCTGACTCTTTGTTGTGGTTGGTTCTATAATTATGTGTCAGTGAGAACTTTTAGCATTATTCTGAAATCCACCTGTAGGGAGTCTTGGTGGCTCTAAAATGGGACATATTCTGGGTTAAATTTTGATGCGAGTTTCTGTCTTATGTTGTCATCCTACTCACGTTTCAGTCTTGTCCTCAGGGCCATTTTTTGGCATAGGCAACTCAGGTAAAGGGGTTAGGCCTCCTTAGCCCTCCTTTACCTGTAGGCCATAGGCGCCAAAGATGAAAGATTTTTTTTTTTTTTTTTNATTTTTTTTTTTTTTTTGCCTATTTATTTTATACTCCTCCAACCTGCACTTGGTCCATTGGTAAAATGGTATTCATTCATTTCACTAAGTTTGTAAGTCAATGTTGCAACACACACACACACACACACACACACACACACAGCTGATGTAGTTTGGAGCACGACCAGCCTGAGACACAGCAGCACTACTTTAATGGTTAAACTTGCGTGAGCGGCTGTCACCGGCCGTGCCCGCGCTTCCACAGAACGCCAAGGCATTTATACTTGGCACATTGTCCATTTCAATTTAATTCTCTGGAGCAACACGGGGCATTACACAGAAAATACTCTGTAAAGCAGGAAGTAGACAGCGAAGTATTACACAACGACCCACATAGTTTCCAAACTTAACGGGAAACAGCAGCAGCGGGAGGAGTCTGACAGGTAAAACTGCATTGCCCAGCTGGAAGAAGTAATAACAACGAGCAAAGTTAAAGTAAAAAAAAAAAAAAAAAANAAAAAAAAAAGATAATAATGAAAAGATCAAATGCATCTGGGGCTCAAAATAGGAAGAGGAGAAAGCCAAAAAAGTTCAACGCAAAAGTACAGCAATATTTTTTTATCTAGTGTTTATGGCATTGTCTAGCTAGCTAGCAGCTAGCTAATTTAATTAGCTGGATAAATGTTAGCCAATGACATGAACCTGTTTTAGTTGAGCATAATTGTACTTTAAGAAGTGTTATGTCGTTCAAGTTATAGATGTTTATAATAAGATTATTAGTATTTTGGTGGTACAAAGTCAATGCAAAGTGTAGAAAGGAGACTACTGCAGGTCCTTTGTCCCTTCAGCTGTCAGACTGTCTAATATCAGGGAGCTGTTGCAGCTTGGGTTGCTTCTTTTTAATGTGCAATATTTTTGTAAATCATACTGTGATGTGTGCTGTAAATAGTTAGGATGCTATATTTGCACAGTTTTTATTGCATAATTTTTTTTTATTTTATTTTGTATAGTGTGTTCAGGCTATTATATTGCACAGTTTTTATTTTTATTCTATTTAGTTGTTCAGTCTGTATATAGTTATATACTATAACTTGTAAGCTATTAAAATACAACAGAAATAGTCAGTTATTCTATTCTTGTATACTCGTGCAAAGCAAAGTTTCTGATTTTCACTATTCTGTTAACTTGTATAATATATCAGTTTTTCTTGCTTCATATTCTTGAGTCCTGTGTTGCTGCAACATGTGAATTTCCCCTGCTTATCTAAAGAAATCACAGCATTATGTTACTTTTTGTTGAAAGTTAGAAAGAACTAAGCAATGTCTAATTCATTTCATAAAAAGTACTTCAATGGACATTAATACATTGACAAAAAAAAAGAAGCAGTTTTTCATATTGTGATTTGCACCTAAAGCGCTGGCCAAAAGTATTGCACTCGCCTGTATTTTTGTGTAAATGTTGATTTCTGAGTTAAAATACCACTCTAAACACAACAAAGTGTATTTTTTTAGTGTGTTAGAGTAAGTACAACTGAAAAAAGCCAATAGTTGTTAATAGTGTTAAGTACTGTAGGAAGACACTTTTGACATATTGTTAAGATTTGAAGAAGAATACCAACATTATTAGTAGAGATCAAAAAGGAAGTAAGGAAGTTACAACATCTTCTTTGAAATAGGGTCAGAGGTCAAATGGTTTTCAAGTGTTTTCACTGGCTTATAGAAATATTGTAGTCATATTACCTACTCTGAAATCCAAATTTAAGTCTAAGGAATAATTTAATATTCTGAATGAATACTCAACTACACGCAGTCCCCGGGTTATGAACAAGTTCCGTTCCTACGGCTGTCTTTAAGTTGGATTTGTACGTAAGTCAGAACAGTTACGTAAGGTGCATATCTAGCATATATATTTTACCTTTCTATGCATAAGAAACCTTCCAGATAGACTAAAACATCTTAAACATAATAATACCGCTGGACTGCTGACAATGCGCAACGTTTTGATGTGCATTTTAAAGCAGTGCGTCGTTTGTTATTACAAAACATTGTATGTAACTCAAATTTTTAATTTAATAGGCTTTATGGCAGTCAGCTCGTAAGATTGTTCGTAAGTCAGACGTTCATAAGTCGGGCACTGCCTGTACTTGTAAAATACTAATAAATGAATTTTGTTGTATTTGGAATGGTACTTTGGTAAAGTTTACACAAAAATACAGGGGGGGGCATACTTTTGGCCAGTGCTATAGTTACTCTGTAGTGCCTCTTTGTGACAAAAATACACAATAATGTAGAACCCTAACAAAGTGTTGTTAACAATGAGTGCAGTGTGTTATAAGTTAAGACTGAAACTGCCTTTTTTTTCCCTATACATGTGTTTTGGGGAATTGAGGGCGAAGGGGCGCCAATGGATGTCTCGCCTAGAAGCGCCAAAGTGGTCAGAAACGGCCCTGCTTGTCCTACTCACATTTTAGTCTTTAATCAGTTTAATAAAGGCAGAAACCACTCAGTTAATAAGGTTAAAATACAAAAACATTCAGAAAATCCACAAAAATGAATCCACTGAAATGGAGTGCTGCTGTTTTAAAATCGATGAATCAGTTTAGAAAAAGGGAAAATCTGCAAGAGGCTCAGACTGATAAGATCGATGAGGGAACCCGAGGAAGCAGAGATGCGTAACATGTTGTTCGATCTGTGTTTTTACTGCATAAATTGTAAATAAAACCCAATGTAATGATCTGTTACTGTGGGAAGCATTTATGCCTTGTTGGATGTCTTCCTGTATTTAAGCTCACAGACTTTAACAAGTGCAAACAAACTGATAATAATGTGATACTTGATTGATTTCCTGTCTTGAGGCGAGTGTGCAGGGACAGGAACAGACTCGATACTGGCAGCGTTTGAACACTTTGCTCAGTGACACTTCAGCAAACCACATATTGGCTGACACAGTGGCTTGAACCTCTGCCCAAAATGTCAGCATCAGTAAAGTTATCTTCCCACAATAGACTTCTTTTTACACCTCAGTGGCAGAACAGAGTTGATTTTATTGATTCAGTAAAGAGCTTGTTAAAGATTCAAATTTTTTTTTCATTAAGTCTCCTCTAAATGCTGGCAGCTTTTAAAGGGGACATGTTAGGTTTTTGGTTTTACTCAGATTTTTTATAGTGTAACGTAGGAGGGAGTTTGTGTTGGATGTCGTCAAAAACAGTCAAAAAGCCGCGTTCCATCCATGTTTTTAGCTTCAAACATCAAAAGTTTGAAGCTAATGACCAGGTTTTTGACCGGCATCCATGTTTTACAGTGAGTGTTGCCAGGCAAGGCCAATCAGAACAGCAGGCTTTTCAGGAGGAGGGCCTTAAAGAGACAGTACCTGAATCTGCCTTTTTTTTCACTCAGTGTGCACAGCAGTACTGCAGCAAGAGAGAGAAGTGGGTCAGTGTGGTTTTTTTTTTTTTTTGCACATTAGAGCATCGTAAATGTTTCAGAATAAACTGCTATGTGAAATTAGAACGTGAAAATATAGATAATAAGCCAAATTTAAAAATATGTATGTAAAATTGTACAAACAGATGAGCAGACTGATTGGATAAAGACTTGTTTCTCCAGAATATTATATAATTACCTTAAAAACCTTGGACAGTATATGACAATGCTTTCTGGATCGTGTAAATTATTGTCATGTATGAAGCTTAGGATAGTTGATCATGGCTTGGGAGAGCCTTAAGGTGATTCCACATTGTCTGAGTACAAGTAGGTGTGTGTTTGCGTGTGGTGTGTCTTTAAATTGTTGTGCATATTGTTGTCACTGTAGGACCTGAACAAGCGTCAGGGTTTGGCCTTGCTGACCAAAGTGGGCGAGTCCGTGAAGCAGGCAGCCAGCGGTTACAAGCTGCGGGCACGGCCGGCCGAGTTCAGCGCCATGGGGGATTATCTGGACACCTTCAGTCAAAAACTGGGAACCATTGACCGCATTGCTCAGAGGATCCTCAAAGAGCAGTCAGGTATCAGACAGAGAGGCAGATGGGAAAAAGGATCTGTGACAGTTATTTTAAAAACATGGCCGTAAAATCCACTTATATTTTTTTTATTCATGAAGTCAGTTTGTACATATTTTAAAGGAACATACTGGTTGTTTTGAATGGTTGAGCCCAATAAATACTACCCACATACACAATACAGTTCTGCCAATTATTATTTTTTTAAAAATACAGCTGGAACAGTAAATTTTTGAATTGTTTTTCCTACCTTCCAGGCAGCCACTGGTTTCAGTTTATTCCATATGCTATAAAAATCAGCTTGTACAGAGTTGAAACGTGCTTGAGATAAATAATCCATCACAGCGAACCATACGGTGTTATTGTTGTTAATTTAGTACCAGGTGAAACTGCTTTTACTTGAGAAATTAAAAATGGCCAAGCCCTCTACATGGGAATGTGCTTGTTGGGCAAAACATCAAATTTGAATGTGGGTGTGTCACCTGAACATTTGATTTCGAAAGATTACGGGATTTGGCAAAATATCATGAAAGCTAAAACATGGTTTTATATTTTGGAAAATGGCTGGCAGTAATATAACCTGTATGCGAGTAATATTTGTTGGGCTCAAACATGCAAAACCACCACTATGGTCCTTTGGGTCAAGCTCAAAGTCAACTTTATCAGTCTCCAAGGAGAAACTGGCTTAGGCATCAAGGTTGCTGTTCCATACACACCTACATCTACTCTACATTCAAACCTCGAATACGGTTCTGAATACACAGTCATAAAAAAAATTAAAAAAATTAAAAGTGCCATGTGTTACAATACATTACGAGAGTAAAATCCATAGTACTGAAGATTTTTTAAAAATCAAGATAAAATCTCCATATACGTACAGGCTGTTGCATAATCTATACAACAGCCTACATAACTGCCTCCATAATGTTATGTACTTTAATGTTAATGTCTGTTGGAAATGGCCAGTGATTGGACTGGATTGATATGAGCAATATCAGGTTATTACAGCTAATCTATTTATTGCTCAAGCAGCTTTTTTGCCTCTATTCAGCTCTTTTTGCATCAGTCTATTTCTGGCTGGTTTGAAGATTCATTTTTAGTGTTATTTCTGCTCATCAATTTAATGCCTATCAGCAGGTCATAGCTGATTTCTCCCTTCACTTTCTCTGAGTGAAAGTGTATATTTGTCAGAGAAGTCAGCTGCTGTTGTCTGGAATACAAACCTGCAAACTCCTGGGGCTGGAGCGGATGTTTGGCAATCGCTTGCCTAATTCATGCAAGACAAGTGATTCCATTCATTTGCGTCATCTAGTGCAAAAATTGCATCATTGCCGTCTGGTCAGGTTTTAGATTTAGCCCAGGACATAAAAATCTACACCGTAAATGGAAGGTGGGAGTTAAAATGGAAACTCTGGAGGCTGTGAGATAATGAATGTTTATGAGCCGACACTCTGTGTGTGTGTGTGTGTGTTTGCGTGCTATGCATTCTTGACTTGGCAGCTTGGACTTTGGCCGTCATCCCCTCTGTCAAATGTTCAAATACAGATTGTGCAGTTAAACACGCTGATCTCTCCGGGTTCCCTGTGATTGTTTCCCCTCACGTTTCCAGAGGAAGCGTGAGGGGAAACACATCTGTTTTAAAATGTATTCAAATATTGGGAAATTAGCTGATCTAGTCTTAAATTACTTGCCTCAAAAAAAAAAAAAAAAAAANAAAAAAAAAAAAAAAAAAATGTATGTGCATTTATTAAGTTACAATGAGGCTGTTTCTGGTCCCCAAGGAAAAACATGATATATACAGTATGTGTGTGTGTGTGTGTGTGTGTGTGTGTGTGTATATACTGTATGTAGTATGCAGATACCACATCTTTTTTGCATATAAAATTTTCCTCCTGCCTAAAAATAATTTGACCTGACATGATAAATGTTGGATCCAGATCCAGGGGTAGATGCAGGAATTTTAGAAATTGGTGACCTCAGTCTTTTTTTTTTTTTTTTTTTTAATATTTATCAATTTTTTTTAAAAGCAATGCACCAATCTCATTGAAAAAATCAGCCATATTTATCCCAGGTAGACTATCAGAGGTGCCCAGATTTGTCCAGGATATGGATCTGATGAACTAAAGCATGTTTGGACATTAATGGAATTACTGTACAGCAACAAATAAGGCAGAAAATGCAGCAACACTCATGAGTAACTGAGGTGATGCTGATACACAAACCTTGACTAGACTTAATTTTGGGTCTTGCTCCTTCCGTACGCATAGCAAATGGTTCCTGTCATTTGGGGGATATTATCGATAGTAACAAATTAATCAACTCTTTATTTCTCGCTTCGCTGCCTAACCGCCTCTTCCTGTCTACATCAGAGTACCTGACAGAGCTGCGTGAGTACGGGGCTGTGTATTCCAGCTGGGCAGGGTCTGAGGAAGAGCTACAGCGCCCCCTGGAGGGCGTGGCGGGCTGTGTGTTGACATGCTGCAGCGCTCTGGAGGACCAAAGTGAGAACATGAGCCAGGACTTCCTGCCCGTCCTCAGAGAGTACATCCTCTACATCGAGTCCATGAAGGTGAGAGGGACAAGGACACTCGCACAGCAGCTGTTTCATGTTTGTCTGAAAGTTGAAGTTGAGATCTGAAACCAGTGCCTAGTATCCAAACTGGAACCAGCTATCACAACCAGAGTCTAAAAATAAATCAGCGATATGTTCTACGTCGCTTTCTCAATCATGCACTCACATTTATCTCCATTACTGCTGAATTTACAACAAAAAGTAAATTGTTCCAGGTAAATGAAATGAAAGAAAAGAATATTTGTGCTGAAGCCAGTGATTGTTAACATATTTCTTTTTTTCATTTTGTTTCATTTATAGGTTTTTAGATGGCAATAAGAGAAAACAAACAGTTGTTCATCAATTCTGGCAATATGAAGGCATATCTGGCATATCTGACAATATGAAGGCTTAGACATTAACATGCGCACATGCACACACCCACACACGTACACGTGAAAAGACACTTTCTTTCTGTAAACTTGAACTTTTTGGGAAGACATAAGTAATTTGCCTGAACTGTCAAATTATGTTTAATTGTGGACACAGAAAGATACAGACATACACACACACACACACACACACACACACATACATTCATACACCAAAATGTTTCAGAGTACATCCTTTATACTTCCACACACAGCCTTGCTTTCTTTCAGCTGAGTCACCTTTGACCCCGACTAGAGGAAGTGGAGTCGCACATTAAGCATGTATCGTGTCCTGTGTTCCCCCCAGATCCTGAATCAGCATATCTCTATCTCTCTCTCTCTCTCTCTCTCTCTCTCCCTCCCTCCCTCCNCCCTCCCCCTCCCTCTCCCTCTCTCACATTGTGTAACAGTCAATATTGTCTGGTTGATTTCAGAACGTTTTGAGGAAGAGAGACCAGAGCCAAGCGGAGTACGAGGGGCGACTGGAGGTCGCCATTTTACGCAAGCAGGAGGACAGAACGCCTGTAAGCTTCTTCCTGCTCTCGTTTGAATCTTAGCTTCTTTTTGCACAGTGACATTGTTTCATTTGTCGTTTAGTTTTGTGGGAGCGGCAGTAGTTTTCTCTGCATCGTCAGACCAGTTTGCATCAAATTTAGAAGCGTTTTCACAGTAAGGAGGAGAAGGGCATTCATACCTCCACCAAGGCTGAATAATCCTAGTGTCTAATAATATATTAGTAAAGAGAAAGAAACAACTGTAATAAACATAATATTTTTCTGGATGTATCTCTTTAACTTTTAAAGATACGTCCGACTGAATCAGTATCATATCAGCAAGAAATTGGCAAAAAATATATTTAAAAAACACCCTGTCTCACAAATTTAAGAAATCTGTTTTAAAAAATCCTGCATCTGCTACTGGATCTGGATTAGCATCAAAAGTCCACCCTTCCACCACGCTTTGTCAAAATTGGTTCATAAGTTTTTGATTAATCCTGTCAACAAGCAAACAGATGCATGTGAAAACATAAAATGAATCACTAATGATTTTAATAAGTCTTTTATCAGGTAAAAATGCCAAACATTAGCTGTTTGCAGCTTTTCACATCTGAACATTAGCTGTTACAGTATATATATATATATATATATATCTACATAAAAATTGTAAAGTGAATCTTTGGGTGATTTTTAAGTGTTAGAATAAGCAATCCAAAGATATTGTTTAGTTCAGCTTTTGATGAGCATTTTCATTTTTGTTGTTTTGCAGATGAAAATCATTAATAGATCGGTCAAAAATTATTGATAATGAGAATAATTATTATTTACAGGCCTGCTGGAGAAATGACTTGTCTGCTTCAAGTGTGTTTTACATATTTTATTTGTGTGAATTGTATAAGTTTTGACCATATTGACATCACGAAGGAAGATTCTGAGGAATCTCGCTTAGGTTGATACTATAATATCAACGCTGACTCCCACACACACACACACACACACACACACACACACCCCCATTACTGACACTTTCTAATAAAACTTAACCTGTGTAAACCCTGTAGTACCCAGGTCCTTGAAGTTGTTCTCCATGCTTAGTCGTAGTATCAAAATTAGCCCTTGTAGTTGTAGTTTTCTGTCTCCCTGTAGGTGCCAGTGGAGGTAGAGAAATGTCAGGACAAAGTGGAGTGTTTCAACGCCGACCTGAAGGCCGACTGGGAGCGCTGGCAGAGCAATAAGAGGCAAGACTTCAAACAGCTTCTGACCGGCATGGCTGACAAAAACATCATCTGCTATGAAAAGGTACACAGGCTGCTGCTAAATAATAATTAATAATTATTCATGTGCCGGGGCTGTACACATGAATAATTATTTCAGGAAGGCTTCAGAGTTCCTGTGACTGCCATTCGCCTTAAGACATGTTCACTTTTCATGTAGAAACAAGTAAAACTTTATTTCATATTTAAAGGACCATACCGGGGACAGTGTGCATTTGAACCCAATATATACACCCGCATACACATTACATTATTGACAACCGTTTCCTAAAAGGTATACAGCCGTTTCCTAAAATGTATACAGCTGGAGCGGTACATTTTAGAATTGTTTTTCCTACCTTCCAGACTGCCATTGGTTTCGGTTCATTCCAGTCCGCTATTAAAATCAACTTGTAGAGACTTGAAACATGCTTGAAGTACATAATCCATATCCACAGAGAACACTGTGTCGATGAAGGTTTTTTGTCCAGGTGACTTATTTAACCAATCCAACATGGAGCTGCACAGAAGACAATGTATGTCTCCTCCAGGAAATATAGTCCCCTGAGAAATTAAAATGACCGTGCCTGCTACAATTATGCAAAAGTTAGAAGCCAAAACATTGAGTTTTAAGATGGGTTTATCACCTGAACATTTGATTTTGAAAGCTGTGGGATTTTGGCAAAATAACAAGAAAACTAAAATGCAGTTTTATGTCGTGGAAAATGGTTGTCGATAACATAACAAGTATATACCAATATATAGTTGTATATATTGGGCTTAAACATGCAAACTTGCCAGTATGGTCCTTTAACTATAATAATACATACGGAGAAAGTGCTGGAGGAAAAGTTGGTAATTGTAAGTACATTAGTTACCAGAGACTGGTACCAGTAGTGATACTTTCAGTGAACTTTTATTTTATTTTATTTTATTTTATTTTATTTATTTATTTATTTTTGGGGGGTNGGGGGGGGGTGTATTTACACTGTTGAGTAGGAGACAGTAGAAATTTGGCTTCATAACACTGCCAGCAAATGAACTCATAATAATTTGGTTAATTACTATATTGACAGGAAAGTAATGCAGATTATTGCTCCAACGGTTTTCTCTTTTATTGCTTTGTCTCTCTCTCTCCCTCTCCCTCTCTGCCTTTTCTCCTCGTCTTCCCATTCACCAAACACTGTGTCTTTTTATTCCTCTCTGTCCTCCTCAGTGCCAGGCAGCATGGGAGTCGCTCATTACTCTCCTCCAGGACAAAGAGACTGATGAGAAAACGAATGAGACGAACTGAAACATCACCTCATCTCTCTCTCTCTCTCTCTCTCTCTCTCTCTCTCTCTCTCTCTCTGTCTGTCTCTCACTCACACACACACACACATACACTCTCTCATGCCAAGGAAATGGACCAACCGGGCAGCAAATCTTCGTGCTGGACTTTGCCCTTGTTCTCTTGTGAGATGATTGTACGGAGGAGAGTCGTCTCTGTGCATCACGAGAAGGAGGTAAAGAAAGTAGCGTTCAAAGTCATCAGAGAAGAAGAAAACACCTACTATGTACAGACATTTTAGCTTTCTTGTTTATTGTTCTTATTGAATTTTTCTAGTTTGTGTTTCCAGTTAACTGTTGATCGCCACTTGTCTTTATTTAACAACGATCTCTCAAAGGACTCTTTCGTCGACGCTCTTCATTTTTCATATCGGGGCCAAATATGAAGCGTGGTTCTTGTCAGGATTGTATCCATCTTTAATTCCAGCGGAAGTGAAAGCAACACTGGGCTTGGAAGGCAGATATTGATATTTTGCATGAACATGAAGTATCTTTACTCATGCCAAAAAAAACCAACTGCTACTCAGTCAGGCTGGGGCAGCCTAGCATTCGAAGATAATTCAGTAACGCTGAAACTTTCATGAAAATACTAATGAGAATTCTTTTGGTATTTTAAAGCGTTAAAACTCTGACATCGCAAAAGCAGGATGAAGGATCACACACTTATTATGTAGCTTTGATTGTTGGAAACCACCCTCTCATCTGCGATAAACATGACTGGACGCTAGCTTAAACTGTCTTACACTTAATTTAAAGGACCATACTTGTGATTTTCCATGTTTCAGTCCATTACTTTCAACTAGGCTGTATTTTGCATTGCTGCACTTTTTTTTCCCAAAGCGTGCCATAACTTCATAGATTGTTTTCCTGCTTTTTCTGCAGCTTTTCTTTTTCGTCCATTTCAGTACGCGAGGACAATCGCTATGAAAATCAACTCGTCAAGTCTGTTGTTTGATGCAGAAATCGATAAAAAGCATGAGGTGAAGTGACAGACCTCAAAATGAGATTTCAGCTAAAGGACCGTACCTGTGTTTTTTTTTCAGGTTTTAGCACCTTAACTCTAAATCATGTATCCTTTACATTAGTAATGACCATTTTTGAAACTGCAATGCAGAGTTTCATTGATTAAATGTTTTCGCTTTTTTGAGGCAGCATTTGATTTCTATTCATTTACACAGAATATGAAATTCAGTTAGCAAAGTCTTGCTTGAATTGTGTAATCAGTTAAAAAAACAAATCAAAGTTCCATAAGCACAAACTGACTTGAAAAGTTGGTAAAGACAATGCAACTTTGACCAGAGTAAATGCAGCTTTTATGTTCACAGTGATGATTATACAACTAAAGCAAGTTTCAGGAGTGTGCTCATTGATTTTCATGCTGTGATGAAATAAATGGAAATCAATGGCTGCCTGGAAATTCAGGAAAAGACAGAAAAATTCTAAAAGCCCGACAGCATATTTTGATTAGCTATAATGTACACTATACTCTAAATTATAGTAAATTTGCTAAACATATGTAAAATCACTTTTATGGCCTTTTGTCTGTTAGTTCTTCCTCAAAGGGAAACTTTAGAATTTCTCTGCCACTTTATTTTCAATCTCTCCCTTAAAGTTTAACAGGTAGAAAATAAGAGGGAGGAAAAATTGTGCTTGACAACATAGACGTGTGCATCTGAGTTAAAATGTTGCTGTCTATCAGGAATCAGACGGGTGGAGGTCATTTCCTGTTTTTATTTCAGAAAACAGCATGGATGTAGATGGCATATTTAGTCTGAATACAATTGCGGTTTGAGAGAGTGTGCAGCAAAGTGCAGAACAGTAATGCAGAGCCACCTGTTGGTACCGCTGATAGTAGCTTTTCATCTTTTGGAAAGAAAATAGTTGTTTTATTGTTTGCTACCTCTAACAGTTTTGGTTGATATCACATCTTTTTTTTTTCTTTTTTTTTTGCACGGCTCATTTGAACTTGCAGTACGGATTTCTAGTAAGATAATAGTTCAGCTGGTTGGAGACGCATTCGAGGCTGACTAAGTTAAGACTAAATAAGATGAATTAGTTTACAGACGTCCTGCAGAGCTGTCAGGTCTAAAGGGAATTCAGAGAACTTAAAGCTGTTGCTGCCGGGTTATTGTAATTCAAAGATCCTTGAGACTTGAGGGAAAACCTCTAATTTCTCATGTAAACACCTGGGAAAGTGGACAAAAATGTGCCCAGCAGTGATATTTGTTTTGTTTTGTTTTTTTTGTTTTGCAGAACAACATTCCGAAAACAAATTTATGTGAATCTTAAACTCTTGCTTTAACATAACTGAAGGGAAACCTGAAATGTAATTTATGTGAAACTGCCTCACCCTTTTGGAAGAAAGTGTAATTTGTTCCAGCGCAGATTCACCCTCCATTTAAAGACAGATTTTACTGATGATTATTCCATATATTGAAAACAATTTCACTCAAAATCATGCTCAGCAATATGGAAATAGTTTGCAGCATAGCTCTATTAAAGCCTCTGACAGCTCTGTGTGACCTTGTGACCTCGGCCGTGATAACAGTATTAGCTTAGCAGAAACTTAAAGGACACATTTCACTCAGATACGTTGCACTGTTACACAGGAACAGATTTGTGTCCAGATCTGAGGCCTCATTCTGTTGAATCTGGGTCTGGATTTTCCTACTTTTACAAGTTTCTGAGCAACAGACCAAACCCTAGCGGTTATCATCGATAATTTACATCTTTCAACTATTTTCTGCTCTCAAGCAACATCGTAGAAATAAGAAATAACAATGCTACACTGTAGGAAGAAGGAATATTATTGTCTGTGAACATTGCATTTCTGGACCCATTTTTATTGGTGTGAGTGTCAAATCGTGGATTTTTTTACCAATGCTACTCAGCTTTATCAAAGAGTCAGTAAGTTTACATTCACACTATACCCAGATTTTCTGTCCTGCGGTTAAGGCAGAAATGTGAAGTAAGAAGTATACATGGATGTAATTAATAGGACATCATTATTCCCTGAATATACATGACTTGTTGCTTGGAGATGAAGTACATTAGGTGAGGAAATACATGTGCAGAATGCTTACGGTGACTGTAAACGACAGTGCGTTCACGTGCTTGAGTAAATCCACTTTCAAACCACATCATCTGGGTCTGTTGCTTGGAGTACGCCAAGTCCATTTATGCATTTTCATTCTAATTCTGGTGTTCACAATCGTCTTAGAATCAAATTGCAGCATGTATAAAAGCACCAGATGAGTCAGGTGGTCTAGTGGCCATCATGTGGTACTGCATCATAAAAGGCAGACTTTCTCAGTCTGCAGATGGTAGAAACCAGCTATAAAATACAACAATTATTCTGAAGACATGTTTTAAATTTAGCAACTAAACTGAAGTAACTACAGCTTGTTGAGAGTTAATTTTTCCTGTGCAGTCAGTCAGCTTTAGAGGCTAATCTGAAATAACTGTTGGTGATTTTTTTTTTTTTTTTTCNTTTTTTTTTTTTTTTTTCCCATCCTCAGCTGTACTGGTGACTCACTGTACTCAACAAGAAGTAGCTAAAACTTAACCAATGACCAGGGCAGACTCAGTCATGTGACATCATCCCAGGACCACATTCACAAATCTGCCCCCCCCCCCCNTTTTTTTTTTTTTTATAGCATCATTTGCTAAAATTGCCTTATTGACAAGCATTTTCAAAAATAAGGTTCTCTTTTTGGGTTCAGTGACCAACAACGCTTCTTTTATAAAACTAGATGCTTGTGTTTTAGCTGGCTCTTTTTTTTAACGTTATCAATACCCTGTTTTTTATATGTTTGTCACGTTACTGAGTCTGCCCAAGGTGTAACTAAATGTGAGTGGTGTGTGTGTGTGTGTATGAAGAGAGCTATGAGCTGCTGTTTCAGGACTTTTTTCGGCTTTCGTTTTAAAGGTCCTTCATGCTTACCATTTGAGCTTTAACAGCAGTGTGAAGCAGCTGCTGTTTCCTGCCACAACTACAAAGCAGCCAGATTTATTCGAGATGTAGAGACATTTTCTGTGTTGCTTGGAGCAGAAGCAGCTAATCAAACTGCTCTGCAGATGTACTGATGCTTATTCAAGCTGAAATACTGTATTTATATGGCAGAAAATCACAGTATTGAAATCCAGCCATCTCAAGTGTTCGCAGTTGAACCAAATCTTTTGTATTTTGTTTATATTTGTTTGTATATTTGCTTATACACACGTTGAGGAAAACCTGATTGGTCTTTGATTGGTCACATTACTTAATTTAAAATCTGAAATGACAGTTCTGGCATACTTTTAGTTGATTTTTCGCAGTTTCCATCCCTTCCATCTTAATTTTTGGCATCATATATGCATGTGAACTGCATTAAAAGATAGACTTATGCAGTTTATCCAAACATCTCTGGCTCATACAGTCTCATTCAATTCCAGTCAGCGTAGAAAATAACTGGAGACTTCTTATTCAGTCAAACTTCTCATCTACAGGAACTTCACATTTGTTATCGTACTGACTTTCATTTTTCAAAACTTGTTAAAACAATGATTCTCAGCATTTGGGAACTAAGTACCACCTACGAGCAAATCAAAATATCCAAGCATCCTCACCAAAAAAAGCATTTGCACATCTGTGGACTTGTGGGCGATCAGATGGTGTAAATGAAGTAACTGCACTGACCTGATGAACTGACTTGTCCTGAGCATGTATATATTTTGGGATCATTCAGATTTGACATTTCCTTTGCTTTAAAGGACCATACTATAGTTTTGCATTTTTGAGCGCAAAACAATACTACCCGCACACAGTTTAGATAACTGCCAATCATTTTTCAAAACATGAAACCGTATTTTAGTTTCCTGTTATTTTTCCAAATCCCCCAAATCTTTCAAAATCAAATGTTCAGGTGATACATCCACCTTGAAAGTCAGTGTTTCACCTGCTAACACTTACGCATGATTGCAGAAAGCACTGTTATCTTAATTTCTCAGTAAAAGTCTTTGGCACTGTATTTCCTGGAGACATACATTTTCTTCTGTGTATGTCTGTGTTGAATTGGTTAAATTAAGTAACTTCAACAAAAAATAATCAGGGCGTATGGATTACCTATCCTATGCACATTTTAAAGCACTATACCAGCCATTTTGCATGTTTGAGCCTAATATATTCAATTTTCATACATGTTATGTTACTGAGAACCATTTCCCAAAGGATAAAACCATATTTCAGTTGTCCTGGTATTTTGCAAAATCTCTGAATCTTTCAAAATCAAATACTCAAGCAATACACCCACCTTAAAAATCGATGTTTCTCCTGCTAATAGTTATGCAGCCTTATGAAGTGNTCAAGCAATACACCCACCTTAAAAATCGATGTTTCTCCTGCTAATAGTTATGCAGCCTTATGAAGTGATGGTCATTTAAATTTTTTGATAAACGCAGGTCTTATTCTATATTCCCCGGTGGAGGCATACATTCACTCCGTGCTGTTTATTGTGCTTAAACGTTAAAATTACGAAACTTTGAAAAAAAAAAACTGAATACACATCTTGTTCATGATGATGGATTACCTCAAGAACGTTTCAAGTATCAACAAGTTGATTTTAATAGCATACCAGAATAAACTGAAACCAGTAGCAGTCTGGAAGGTAGGAAAACATTTTTAATTCATGGTTCCAGTAGTATGTTTTGGAAAATGGTTGTCAGTAACATTACGTGTTTGAAAATTGAATATATTCGGCTCAAACATGCAAAATGGCCGGTATGGTCCTTGCATCTACAAGTTGATAGTTATAGCGTACGTACTGGAATAAACTGAAACCAATGCCAGTCTGGAAGGTAGGAAAAACAATTCCAAAATGCACCATTTGAGTAGTATTTTTGGAAAATGGTGGGCAGTAATGTGTGTATGCAGGTAGTATTAATGGGCTCAAACATGCAAAATCACCAGTATGATCCTTTCATGCCAATATTTACATTATATGTCATTGTTCAGCATAGCAGCTGAGCCTATTTTTGTTTGACGAAGTGGGAGTTGAGTGTTTGGGTTCCCATAAGTATTGTTAACTTATTTTCAAGTTCATTTTGATCCTTTTCGGAAGCCCAGCAGTGGTTGTTATCTTTATTGTTAGCCATTTTTAAAGCTCCATCTTCTGCCTGCTGATTTATTGTTGCACTATGCTTCACTCCCCTGCAAGACATGGTTTCTGGAAAACAACAAAATTTAAATTTTGACAAGAAACGGTTCAGTTATGAGTTAGCTGAGACAGTTTTAAGTTACATGGAAATGTGTCGAGGAGTTGGAGGGTCCTGATTTCATGACTTTTGTTTCCCTTAATGCTCATATCAGATATTTGAAAGCTTCTTCTTCTTCTTCTTTTCCTTTCGGCTTTCCCTTCAAGGGTCACCACAGCGAATCATCTGCCTCCATC